>JAODLI010035852.1:0-19617 GCA_027575585.1 Percopsis omiscomaycus | reverse complement strand
GAGATGCGTTTAATTATTTTGATTTATTAATAGTGACATATATTTTTCACACTCTGGTTGGAATCTAGGGTTAGCCTAGCCATAAATGGAGATTAGGTGACTTGCTCTACAGGTGGACACACATGGCTTGAACCTAGGTCTGTTGAGCAAGCTGAGCAATGACTTTGGCATCAGGTTTTCAATTTAAATTGCCAGATGTGTCACTATTTCTCTTTGGGTAAATTAAGTTCAAATGCGAGTAGGTTCCACTGGAATGAGAAAACCGTGACTGTTTTTCCCAGCATGTTGTTCATTGGCAAGCGCTCCCTTCTCTGAAAATAACAGTAGCCAACAGTTAGCTAGCTAGGTAATAGATGATAAATACAGCCGTAGACTTTGTATGTTCCTGTTCCTTTTATTCTCAAAATGTTTTTATTTTCTGTTTGCATAAAAGAGATTCAGAAGGTCACAGAATGTTTATTTAAATTGCAAATATTGTAATTCTATACTCTATTCATATTGCCATTAGGAAGAAATTGCTGTGTACTGTAATAAGGCTGCCATCTGGTTTTCTAACCTTATTTTTTCAATGACCGTTGTTCCCCTTTAAGATTGCAAAGTTGCAACGTTCTATCTTCTAGAGCAGTGTTTCTCAAATGGGGGTGCTTTGAGGTACTACTCCAAGGAGCGGGCAGCGAGGCTTGCCCCCTGAGAGGTATGGTGGCCAACACTGACAGTGCAGCCAAAAATACCTACAGTATGTTGCCCAAAAAGCCTATTTCCCATTGATGGCCATTAGAAAAACGCGCTACTCTAAAACAATTATAAACAGTCCTTGGATGGCCCACTCATGCAAGAACGATTCATTATATTAGGAAATTTAATGTTAGTGAGTTTGATTTTTTAGAAGTCATCTAGAGGCCAGGAAAGCAGAAAACACGTCATTTTGCGTGATGTCATCACAAGCTTGACGGCCATTTGGATTCGTGTGAGTTTGTGGTGGACGCTAATGCGCTTGCTCAGAGCACACAGAAGTCATAAGGAAGTGCGAAAGTTGGGAGAAGCATTCTGTCATATGCACTTTTGAGCACCTTTCCATTAAATGAATAGCCGACATTTTTAAGTGCCGTATCAGTTATTATATTACATCCATGACACACACACACTGGGCGATCACAGTACCCCGCTCACCTGCACTTAACACAAGGCTGTAATAAATACAAATGGTCTTCAGGTTATTAGTGAAAGAACAACGTGACATATTATAAATTAATCTTCCGTATACATCATAGTTTCCATGGTACTAGGCTGCTGTGTGCATGTTAAGACGGCAACAATGAGCTTCAAATGTTTGCTAAGCCTTTCAACGGTTCATTTCTGAAGCTTGTATTCCTCGAGCATGAACCCTGCTGTATCCCTCTTTGCGTTTCAAACTCAAAGTTTTAAATTGAGGGAATCCAATTACACCCAACACCTGGATAGACTGAAAGAGGAAAAATATAAGAGAAGAAAAGGGAGGAAAATCAATAGGAATCCAGCTGAGGTGTAACTAAGCCAGTGTGTGTGTCTGGCTGTCTGCATGATGGTGTGTGTTTTGTACTCCCTGGAATCTACTTTTGTGCACTGTATGCATCATGGAAACTCAGCCCATGATGCAAGACAAACGGACCATGCAGGTCTATATTTCTTGCAGTGTGTGCTGCATGTTGGGCATTAATTCTCTGCTATAACCTGCTCTAGAGTCATGAAGAAAGACGTTTTAATCACACAACTTCTTCTAATCATACAATTGGTCTTCCTTGGCTCTACAGTATATAAACTTGATGAAAGTGTTTCAGATGTGCAAAAGCAAAGTGTCATGGCTTTCTGTTGCACTGTGTTTGAAGCCTCTATACTGAGCATGTACTTTTATCAATTGTCATAGAAATTTCCACCGGGATGTCGCTTGCCTCATGAAAAATGCCGTCATTTGATCTCACCGCCATTTGTGTGTATATGCTTTGGGAATGTACACATAGAATTAATTCTTCTATCCGAGAAACTGTCTCTTGTTGAGCAATTTGCTATTTTAAATTAAGATATTATTCCTGCTGCAATGTGGGGAAAAACATGAAGCATTGACAAACTTGACATTCTTCATACAATTTGGGAGCCTTGACCAAAGTTTTACATGTACAGCTTAAGTATGTCAGCCATGAATTTGTCTACCGCAGTCCCAGTAAAGAATCTCAGCAGGTCCATAGAGAAATGCAGGAAGAAATGTTGAAAGAACTAACATAAGTGAAGTGCTAACATAAAGATAGATAAAGGTAGTGGATATTGAAAACACTAAGCTAAGTGCTACAAGGGCTTTCAGGCACAACTCGAATAAGGATCAGGTATCTTTGATCCTGGTTTGGTCTCTTTGTTTTAGAGCTTAGAGCTGAAACGTTCCATGACCTGTGAAGCAGAACTGCCTGCTTTAATTAGGCTAGCATCTAACACTAGTATTTGTGCTTAATGGCATAGCTGAGGGAGAGGGTGAATAGGTGTGTTTGAGAGAGAGAGCGATATTTCTTGGATACGTTTGGTTCTAATCATATTGTGCCCAGCACAATTGTGCATATAGTACAGTTAAGATAATGATGAAAATACTAATTTGCCACACAACTAGCACAATCATGTCTGCTAAAACTTGGGGGTAATACTTACACTAATACTTTAGCTGACATCTTCAATGGGGACATACTCCGAGACAGATGCAGTGCTCAATAATTCAAATATTTATTCAGAGGCAGCGCAGAAACATAGCTGCTTAAAACTTTCTTGTGTGCCTTCTTGGAATAAATATGTGAATTATAAATGATGCTTCCATATGCGCTTACTGTTGATGTCAAGTTAGTTGAGGCACGTTCATGCACCTGTTCAGGTGGGACAATTTCAGTCAGTAATTCAAGGGTTTAAATGATTTTTAGTTTCACTCTTATTTCAGGTGTTTTGTAGTATTCTCAAATGTTTTTGCTAATAAATTTAGTCATCATGTAAGCTTTATCCAGGCTTTATCCCCTACTGGGAATATTTTCCATATCGATTTTGATGGGTTTATTTTAGTTTAGTGCCTTTGTGTTTAGATTGAACCACAGTAAGGGAATAATGTTCTACAATTTGTTTTCTATGCCAGGGATATGGGCAGCTCAAGACACTGGTCTTAAACTGTACATCATGGGCCTTCTGGCTATGGATCAGTGTTATACAAAAATGTTTGTGTTAAATTGTTAAAATCAGAATAAAAATTGCTAAACTGCAGTAGCCTATTTGCTATTCAAGTCTAGGGGTTTATAAATTAATTGAAATGTAGGCCTTTCATTGACGTGAATAGGTGCAACATGCACAGTTAAAGAGGTTCCCCAAACAAAAGACACAAAAGAGGACAGAAGACTAAATCATGCCTATGATTTAGCAGGGATAATAGTAAATGAGAAAAGTTGATCTACAGGAGAATATTTGAAAGCGATAGGCCTACTGGCTGAGAGCTTTACTGCATTATATTTCATTATATTTTGAATTGTCCCCTTGTGCCTGAATTTTGTGTTTTCCTTTCCATAAATAAAGACATTTTCACCATAAACTGATGCAGAAAAGGCACAAATTGGTGCATACAAATTCACCAGAATGCAGGAAATTAAGTGATTGACTCAAAATTTCCTGGGAGAGGACCTCCCGATGCCCCGCTTAATGCCCCCCCCCGATGTTCAAATTAAACCTATGCCCATGATCGTAGCCAATTCTCATACTCTCTCTGCACTCCAGAGACAATCTGGAACAAAAATAATAAGCTTTGAAACTGTTTTTCTGCACTTATAAGTTTAAGGTCAAATCTGCAGTGTTTATTGAGGATTGCTTGTCACTTGTCATTGCTTGGTGTTAGCTTTTTAAGCTCTGGAGTCAGAAAATACCCTGAAGGGCTCAGGAGGATATGCTAAGCTATTTTTCAAAACATATAAAGTCTGGGAGACTGAAATTAGCACAATGTCCCCGAGGTGTCAGGTGTTCCTGCCACCCAAGATGCATTGTGTAGCAATTTTGTCTTTAAATCTTTGATATTGTTAACCTCCTTGTCAGCTATGGTAACTCCATGAGAAAAGTTACCGTTAGGTAATTTGTGTTGGGGTTGTCCAAGGTGTGTCCGGTGGCCCGCGTGTGTGTGTGTGTGTGTGTGTGTGTGTGTGTGTGACAGCAGAACAAAATGTTCTGGCAGCTGTGTGGTCCTGAGAGGGTGTAGTATCTTTTCCTTCCAGTCGCCTGACAGTATGTTCCATGTACTCTGTACTCTAAGAAAACAGAACAGAATACAATAGAACAGAAGAAGAGAGAAAACGGAAGACACATCTTTATGATGATTAGTGACAACCAGTTGGAATCTTAAGATGGAGGTGTGGAGAGCAGGGAATAGTCGTATCCAGCACTTACTACTATGCCTACTGGTGTTCTACTTTTTTAATTGAGTGACAAAGAAGCCACCTGATGTAAATTACTATGAAATCATGAAAAACCATTAAAATGAAATTTATTTCTTTTCCCAAAGGCACAAATAAATGAAAAGTGGAAAAGTGCTGGTAAAACCAGTGGAAATTAAAATTGCATTGCTAGCCAGTTGTAATTGCATAATGATTCATTTTCTCTGTGACCCAGAAGGGCTACCGTAGACCGGTAAATGTTCCTTCTGTGTAGGCTGTAAACTCTATAGGTGTTTTAAAAAAATCGGATATACTCTATTGCCATCTTACCTGTCCTTTGACCTGGATGTTTACAGACAGACAGTTTACACCACATTTATTAATCCACTTTCAATTGTAGCTTAGGGATGTTGTTTGGATAAATAATTAGGCCTAACTATAATCAGTGAGTGTGGACAGTTCAACAGTTCAAGCTTTAACAGTTCAATGGGAAAAATGTGCAGTAGAACTGCAAAAAAAGACCCATTGCAATTATTTGTAAGATCTGTAAGATGTAGGACAATAATACAATGGTGGGGTGGACTTTTTTAAGATAAGCTAATGTGCACACAAAATAATAATGTTAATAACATTTTTAGTATGATTTTGGTCAATTGATCCGATAAATTCAATCTCTTGAAAAGTAATGCAGCCTGTATAGAATAAATCATCTGTTTTGCTTTGTGTTGCTCTGTGTCAACTGGTTTCAATATACACATTGACTCAAACATGACAGTTGCTTCTTTCCTAATAGACAACCACTTTCCTGTCTGAGGCCCAGTTCACTGCTGAGTCCCCAGAGTCTCTCGACCCACTTTTCAAGTTCCACGAGACCATTGCCAAGGTAAGTTCATTATTACCTACGACAACTTTCTACCATTGCCTTTTCTCCAGTGTAACACTGTCAGAGCCTAACAGAGCTAACAAATGTGCCTGTAAAAAGTAGTGTCAGAGTTAGCAAGATAAGCTTGCTAGATACAAGAACGTTGGTAGCACAGCAAGGTTAGATTGTACTAAACATAGCCCACTTTGTATTTTAGCGTTTTTATTTCCTTCTGTCTTTATTGAATTATCTTTATCTTTGTTTCATACGTTGGACATAAACAAAAAACTCTTTAACCAGACAAAATGTGTAGGCTCTGTGTAAATGCTGGGTACATGTGTGGTGTTTTTGGGATGTTAAGCTCGTCATTAGGGGTTGGGGCGTTTCACGGTCCCACTGTCACTCTGTCCCACGACGTCCCTGCCGGACACTGATGTCTCGGTCACAGGCCCGTTGGTGGCAGCTCATTATTCTCTCCTGCCATTTTTTGTGTGTGTCCTTCGATGGCCTCCCCGCTCTTACAGGGAAAGTGCAGGAAATAAAAATAGCCTCACACAAACAAACAAAAACAAGGACAGATCATTCCGGTGACGCGGGAGACGCTAGTGCAAACCACGTACCACCGATGCCCGACGCTGGAACGATGAATAGACTAATTAATAAGGAAAGTGGAAGAATATTTTGTCAAGTCAAAGACAGGGAACAGTAGGACGGAAGAGGCAGAGATTGACACAACACAACAGAAGCTGTCGTACAGACATGTTTTCCTCCCAGGAAGCATGGGAGAACAGACAAACCAAACCTGAAATAGTTCCCACTAAATCCCTCCTCCATTGTTGTTGTTTTTGGCTTTGCAACGCTTTTAGAAACCATGGTTGACTTTTGCAGCCTTTTGTCACTCTTATAATCACTTATTTACTCTACTATTACTATTCGCCGTGTGTACAATTGGGTCCTAGCGAAGCTCATAAAGTCACTCCATTCAGATGAATTGGACTGAATACAGTAAATAGTATATATGGAATCTATAGGACATCTGGAGCTGTGGGCTGTTATATAGCAACAAAGGAATTTATGTCTTGCTCGTTCTCTGGCTCATTTTCTCAAAATTCATTATTTTTTTTCACAGTCTTCAGCTGGCTTTATTGAAATGACTCATCATATTTCAGTGTTTCCAAAGCAAATGTGTGTGTATACACAACTTTTTCTACAAATTCTATAAATACATTCATCTTTATCTCTTTTGCTTAACACACTTTGTTCTTTTTCCAAGTAATTTTCTTGTTCATTTCCCCCCACCTTCCCCTAAGGAGCAGTGTGTATGTATGTGTGTGTGTGTGTTATCGGTGCCGTAGCTCAGGGACTGGGAACGCAGCTCTGCGTCCCAGCGTTCATTTGTCAAACGTGGTTTTGGACGCCACTCGGTTGGGCGGGGTCATGGATAGCAGGTGGCAGAAGCAGGCCTCTCTCTCTCTCTCCCCCTCTCCTCCCCCCCCTACCTACCCTGTCTGTCTGCGTCTCCCAGCGGGCACTGTGCTCTCTCCAGCTCATTTTTGAAAAGTGCGAGGTGTGTGAGCCGCTGGTGCCCCTCAGCTTGGCATGGCAGGTCCAGCATCCATCACCGCTGTGGCGCATGTTGTGCCGGCTGCCCTGCCTGGCTCCCCTGCCTGGCTCCCCGCTGTGAGCCGCCATCCCTGTGCACTGCCTACGCCTTTCCATACATGCAAGGTTTTTAACCAGTACTACTAACCAGTTTCTCACATTCAGTTATACAGTACAGATTGACTTTTGAGCCCAACAATTTAAGATCGTGTGAAGTCGCACTAGTCAAAGGCAGCCCAGGGCTGTTTCATCATAATCATCATAATCATCAAGTGTGAGTCTCAATTCTTTCTCATAAAATCCCAAATGTTATCGTCAGGATTTAATCTAAGATGTCTATACAGTATACATTTTGTCTTTAAATGTGTGTTCTGCAAAGACACTGCTGGCATTATGTGTGTAAGTCTATATAGGACAGTCCTTTCCCAGTTGCATACGATTGGGAAAGAAATCTCCCCCGGCTTTAGTTATTATATCAATACAATAGTCTAATAGATAGATTGGTAAAGTAGATTACTTTGATAGATCAGAGTGTTCCTGTTGGTTTTATGGTGTCAGTAGAAACATAAAGAGTGAATAATTAACAAACTGACAGAGTGAGAAAATTAGTAAGTGATGGAAGAAGAGGAAAAGTAATTTGTTAGGTGTACATGCATCCCCTGTTATTAAAACAAGTCTAGTAGTCCTATTAACATATAGGAGACTAATGTAGAAACACCCCATAACATGTGTCCATGTACAGTAAAGCCTGAACCATGCATATCCCTGTGACTCTACTGCAAAATCCCATATATACAAGCAGAATCTGCTGCTTTCCGTCCCCCTTATCATATTGTGAGTAACAGTGGAGTGTGAGTGTGAGTGTGGATGTGAACGCAGCCAATAAGAGAGGAATGACTAGTGTGGGCCTGTGAGTAAAGAGCACCAAGATATCCCATGGATCCCCAGAGAGGAAGCAGATTGGTGTGGACGGAAGAAGAGATGAATAGAGGGAAGGAAGGTAGGGGAGATGATTTCACAATGATGAATGAATGCGAAGGAAGAAAGGAAAATGAGCGGAACAATCTTTCAGGAAATAAAATGGCACAGAAAGGGGTACCATACAAAGCCATTCAGATGAAGGAAGCAGGGGAATTAAATGATTGTGTACAGCCTAAAGCCCTGTCGAGGGCTCAAACCTGATGGGCGCTAATGGCACTTCAAGCGCAGACGGAACGAGACATGAAGACACGGGGAGAACAAGGAGACTCTTGAATCAAGGTCCAGAACCTGCTCGATATTTAATACAAAAACGTAAACAGATACAAGAAACTGCAGCGCACTGGTAACGTTCTGTTATCATCCACAATCACCGACAGCCCGTGTTCCCAACCTCCCCATATATAAAGCCCTCCGTCAGGTGTACATGAGTGATTTAGATAAGTGGAAACAGGTGCGGTGCTCGAGTGCGCAGGGTGAATAGACGGCTGCCAGTCGGTGGTCAGTACACCAGCGAGGAAGAACGGAAGGGGGGCCAACGAGAGTGGGGGCCAACGGATGGCGTAAAGACGTTACAAGACCTCACCACCTATCCCAACGGTTGTGACATCAACAATCTAATCAAAACAATGAGTGAAAACATTCTCTAACAGACCCAAAATGATGTCCTTTTGAAGTCTGTAACTTTAATACTTTAATATCCTACCCAGGTTTAAATTGGCTGGAATTATCTTTTAAGGCTTTTTTTTAATTTTATTTTAGCTTATATTATCAAAGGTTTATGGTGCATTTTGCCGTTTTATTTGATCTTTGTGAGCTCTATCCGGCATATGCTACCTGCTACTTTGATTCATCTGAAGATTATACACCACCGAAAGCTGAAATTACTAACATTAAGTTTTGGTTACTTTAATGGAGGAGTGTACCTGATAAATACAGAGATTATCTGACAATTAACCTTTTGGTTCAGTGGACATTATAAAAACTTATAAAAACTTTTTTTCACAATTAAAAATAGTAATTCCTGGATGCATGCACAATAATCATATTACTGTTTTGAATAAACACCCAGATCTTTACACATCCCAAGAGGTATTAAAGCGCTGATAAAACACCCCACCACAGCAGAGTAGAAAAGGGGCGACATTTCCACCAGGACATCATAGGCATGGCTGGATTGGAGATATGTTAGACTTATCTCTGTGTGTTGTTGCGTGCAGGGCTTAAGGGTTTTTTGGAGATAAGACGTGCCCTTCTGAGGCCCTCGTCTTCCCTCCAGAAGGGGTTAACGAAGAGAAAACAATTTAGAGGGTCGGTGTCTGTAAACACATTTCCAACAGAACTAGTGTTCATGTGGTGTCAGCCTGTGGCGCAGACAGGGCAACACACCATTTCATTTCTGAAGGCTATGTAGCCAATGGAGCGAGAACCTCCAGCTCCTCCAGCAATGGTGATACCTATGCAGAATAAGGGGGATATTGCACACTGAGTTGGTTTTAGAGGGTTTTAAGTAAACTATACTGCATCGGCCTCTGAAGCTTCTCAAGGTCATATGTCGTCATAGGTCGAGGAATCAATGGTCACATGGTATAGCTTACCAATGTTGTGCCTGTGTAGGCAATAGCGGTCATTCAGGGTTTTACTAAATAAGTAACTCTTTACATCCCTTCTAATGACTAAATCATGGCGAAACACCTGTATCACACGGGCAACACACGGTCCTGACCTGATCCAACCCTTTCTCGCTCTCTCTTTCTAAGGCAGTCTCATTTTGTTTCTGTGTTCTGTGCCTCTGGGTCTTTTTTTAAATACCGTTAGTCTTGTTTCTGTGTGGACTGACTAGTTCCCTTCGAACGTAGATCTTCTGGAAGTCTCTGTACACTTCTTCAACCCCCCCCCCCCATGCTTAAAAGACACAAAACTAGGTCACTCTCTATTGACTACATTGCTAGCTGCTGATACTGTGTGCAAAATGCATTTTAGTGCCGTTTGTAAGTCGTTTTTTTTTTATTAATTTCTAACATGTTCCTACTCCTAAGCAAACAGCATATCGGTGTGTTTTTTCCCCCAGATTACCCAAAAGTGACAAAAGTGACAAATCCCAGACCTCCAAAAAATGTAAATTACTAACCCTTTTTTTGTCAACGCTGTTTTATTTTTCTGCTCCTCCAGTCCTCTTTGTCTTCTCAGAGGGTGTGTACATGGACTAGCTGCAGATCCATACTACACGCTGCTGTTTTGCATTTTGCGCACTCTAACTTAGAAAAGTCGGACACATCTGCAAATCACTCAGGACATACAAGTTCTTTATGGCTCCAAAAACACCTCATGTTTCCTCTGCGTACCATTTATTTGTTTGCGTGTGTGTGTGTGTGTGTGTTGTGTATTTTCCACCCTCATCCCATCCAGCATGACATGATGTCACCCCTAATCAGTCTTCCAGGGGAGAAGATCATGTCCAATGTAAACTTTATCAACAGAGTGAAAATTAGGTTAGAGCCAGATCTGTGAGGAGAAACACAAGTGTCTCTCTCTGTCAGTCAGCCAGTCTGTGTTTAGAGCCCGGTTTACAACGGCCTAATACATAACAGCAACAGCTGACAGCAAGTCACTTTAGCCTGACACACTCTGGAGTTGCTATAACGCTACTGCTACGTTGGCAGTGTGCATCGCCATGCCGACAAGCTCCTTTATCACCTAGTAACAGGAGGTAGCGCTTGTGAGAGAGAGAAAGAGAGAGAGAGAGATGACTGCGAATGAGTTTTGACAGAGGTGTCTAGGTTGACAGCCTTTGTAATGGAGGAGAGGGTAATTTGTTAGATGGATCTACCTCCGCGGCCGCCTGCATGTCTCTCTCTGTTCATCATTCTTTCCATCCCTCTCCCCTAGTCCCTTCTCTCTGTCTGCTGTAAATCTATCTGGTTCTCCCCCCCCCCTGTATCCCTGTATCCCTGTCCATCTCCTTTTCCCGCTCTGCCTCCTGTGCGTCGTGGGCCCCTGCACAGACCAAGCCTCTCATCCATCAGGGCTAATGATGAAGCTGCTCCGCCTCGCGTCCCGTAGCTCACAGTCTGACCGGCGAGGAGCAGCGCCGCAGCGCTCTTCATTTTATTCATTTCTTTAAAATGTTAGGTTTAATTCCATATTTCACAGCTAATAAATGCGTGTGCATATTGTATGTTGATACTGTATATATCGCTTGTTATGGCAGACCTGCTGTTAGTGAAGTTGTTGATTGCTGAGTAATGTAATAAGAACTCCTGGCTGGACAATTTTTTGGGGGGTTTGTTCCAGAACAATCTTAGAACAATCTCAATATGCCTGACAGAACTTGCCTGACATAACACAAGTCCAACCTAGCATGCGCTGGCTTTTTAAGACGTGTTTCACTTCAACACAACCTTTTCACTCTTTTATGCGGGTGAACTTTAAGGAATATGGATATTGAGCTGGTTGAATTGTTGGATCATTTGGTATTCATTAGGCTTCAGTAAAATGAATGCCAAGGTATCCCTTTAGGATTCATCTGTGATTACACCTTCTGTAATGTACTTTATTGTACTTTTTACTCTTAGCCCTTAGCTTATTAACTGGTCTTTACTGGACTTTATGCAATCCGAAACGCTAGGATCCTTGGCTTAGCCCTGGTTCTCTGAAGAGTAAGGTATCTCGTCTCACTGCCTAAAGTGAGACGCCAAACAATGTTGGGGAAAAAAAAAAAGACTCTACTCTCCTGGCTGCTATAGGATAAATCGAAACTCGTGTTCACCCCAAACACCTTACCAGTAGCGGCAACTGAACGGGTTTGAACCAATGAGACAGGGATCGCATGTGCTCTACCATTTTGTAGTTTTAGTTGAACGCTTGCCACCAGAGAACGGAAATAAAGCACAGATGGCAAGATACAGATCCTGCCACAAACAAGAGAAAGAAAATGAAGCTTAAAAAGTTGTGGATAGCAGCTTTTCTTGGTTTCCCTTGGATTTAGTGCTAGGCCACAACCCACATTCAACTCCAGCTCTCCTGTTAATTATTTTACAGAATGGAGAGTAGGGCGGCTTTGATGCTGCCTTTCTCCCTCCTTGCTTCAATACTCTAGTGAGCCCACTTTTCTCCCTCTCCTTGTTTTGTTCCCTCTCTATTAGACACTGTAGTGGTGGGGCAGGTCCCACTAACGCCAATTAAGGCCGCCAGAAACACATTTCTAATTAGACTGAATGGCACTTTAAATTTAAATTGTTAAAAGATATATGTGGATCTAAAACCGGATGATAACTCCGGGCTCTTAACTTCCACTTTAGGGGCAGGAGGCCGAGTTACACGCAAATACATGCACGTTGTCACTCATATACACACACACACACACATATATATACACACACACACACACTTGTGCAGTTGACATTGGGTCACAAAAATATGTGCAGTTGTGCACATCTATAATCACAAATGGATATTCTCTTCATTCACTTACTCATTCATTTTATATATATAGAGAGAGAGATGGGTCTAATGTAGAACCAGCTGCCAGATGTACATGAAAACGCTCCCATGTCCGATTAATTATTGAACCAGAACCAAAAATGCAGCTCAACCGTCTACAAACATCATTATACTGGCTGTATACATTGCTTTTCTTTACGTTTCAGTCAACAGTCACTATTGTTACTTATTTATTCCTGTAACCATATTTTTAGATTGATTTCAGACACCATAATCTTGTTAACCTTGGTTCTTATTGCACTTTTTGCCACAATTCTTTACACTTGCTGTCTCAGTGGAGGTGCCCTCATAGACGCCAGAGTACTCAGGATGCAGCAGATGAAAAATGTATCTGCATTACCATTTAATCAATAGATGGACGTGGAAATGCCGGGTGCGGAGTCGGAGGTGTGTGTGTGTGTGTGAGTGTGAGAGAGAAGCCTCAGGGAGCTTAGATGCAGGCCATCGCTGGGACAGGATGCGCCTCGCTCAGCTGCACGGATGGGTTGCGTGTGTGTGTGTGTGTGTGTGTGTGTGTGCTGCCGTCAAAACGTCTCTCCTCTGGGAATTACAAGGAGAAGTAATCAAGGCCGGGTGATTGGCAGGCCAGAGAGCGGTGGCTTTTTATTGTGTGTGTGTGTGTGTGTTGCAGATTAAAGATGAATGTGAGAGAGGGGTCTTCCTTCCCCCCTGTGAGACCCACTGTGTGTGTGTGCGCCTGCATGGCTGCATGTGCACGTGCCCTCTCCCTGCCACTGCCACTGTCACAACCAATCACGAGCCATCAAATGGACCGAAGGTTCGGAAATGACAAGGCTGTTTAATATACATAGCCACCTGTCACCTCCTCCCCTTGTATCCCCTTACACACACACACACACACACACACAGATACAGTGTACACCCGATCTCCCATCAGCACCCTTGACTCTCACAGCCATTTACACACATACATAAAAATGCCCCTCCAACACACAGATGTATGCATGCAGAGACCCACCATTCAACCCTCCAGCCCCACCTGTCAAGGAGCTGTCAAAGAGGGCTATCGATGCTCCGCAGAAGCTGCTATCATATGCCCCCCTATGGAACCTTTCTCTCCAAACAATAGCATCGCCGTAGGTGGAGCGCCTCACAAATAACCATTCCATAGTACTACAGGTGCATCGTGGAAAAGTTTTTTTTCTGTAATTGAATTCAAAAAGGTAAACTTTCATTATATTCTAGATTGATTACACATAAAGTGCAATTTATTTCAAGCCTTTTTTGGTTTTAATCTTGATCTTAATTTTACAACCCATGGAAATCAAAAATCCAGTATCTCTAAATATTGGAATAAAGAATTTATAATACAGAAATGTCGTCCTTCTGTATGTATGTTATTTAATGCACTCAGGACTCCTTTTGCATGAATTACCGCATCAATGCAGCATGGCATTTTATGAAAGCCCAGGTTGCTTTGATAGCGGCCTTCAGCCCATCTGTATTGTTGGGTCTGGTGTTTCTCAGTTTCCTCTTGACAATACCCCATAGATTCTCTATGGATTCAGGTCAGGTGAGTCAAGCACAGTAATACTGTGGCACACACACGACCACACGGAGGGTATTGCTTTAACGTGCCACGCACGGTATTTATTACGCGGGGACTTAACACTGCCCATTATATGTAGTAATTGTACAGGGTCTGTTTCTCCTGCGTCCTTGGTTTGCCAGCCTTTCTGCTCTGGCGTCTCCTGAAGGTTTGGCCCGTCCTCCTATTACTGGGGAGACAGCTGATTAGTAATTTCCTACACCTGTTCCCATTCCCCAGGTCTCGTGAACCACCCCCCCAAACGTTCCCTTCCACACGCATAGGAGCTAAACCACGCCCACACTCCCACAAAAACCATAGTAAGCAGACCAGTTACTTGTAGTTTTGGCACTGTGTGCAGGTGCCAGGTCCTGCAGGAAAAGGAAATCAGCATCTCCATAAAGCTTGTCAGCAGATGTAAGCATGAAGTGCTCTAAAATCATAGATAGATGGTAGATGGCGGCATTGACTTGATAAAACACAGTGGCCCAACACCATCAGATTTACGAATTATATTCAAAATGTACTTTAATCTGAAAAGAGGACTTTGGACCACTGAGCAACGGTCCAGTTATTTTTCTCCTTAGCCCAGGTAAGATTTGATATATAATATAAGCTGTAAAGTATAAAGGTTAGGCGAAGGAACCAGTTGTCCCATAAACGTTGACATTCATAACACGGTTGTGGCTGCATTGTAAGTCTCTATTTGGTTGTCTAGAGCCACACCAAGGATATTTGCAGTCTGGTCAGGGTTCCTTGTGGCCCTGTAGAGGGCAAAACAAGGGTAAAGTCAGTCTTGTTGAGACTGAATTTTATCCAGTGCGCCGACAGCTTTGTGAGTTGTCAGCAGAGAGACGAGCGAGCGTCTGTATGCTCAGGGAATGGAGGTTGGTGTGGCCTGCATAGCAATGCTAGGTGGTGCCGGGCAAGAGCAGAATGTACAAATGACCAATCATTTTTTTACCTCGCCCTGATTCAACACCAGGCTATCTGCTCCTAGTGAAACTCAACTCAATGTCACGGTCATCCAGGACGGCTCCATCTAGTGGTTGACGATGTCAAAGGGAACAGGGACTGTGAAGACAAAAGCAGCTCTGTCATTGTGTAGTTTTAATAAGACAGAGACATCCTGAGAAGTATCTAGCAAGTAAGATTTATTGTACAGTTGCTGTTTGCATTCTTCCATCCAATAAGAAAATGAATTCAAGTAAACAAGTAAAAAAAAAATATTGTTTGTTTTGTAATTGAAATATAACATTTTCACAGGATGGGTGTTGCATTAAAGGTCCAATTTTAGATGTGGCCTTCTCAAAAAAAGAGGAGACTGAAGCAGGCTTTACAAGTAAAGGTATAAGAGATACTGTAGGAAAGGACAGAAATGTTTCTGCAATTGGATTTTAGAGTGATGAAAGCAGGAAGCAGTGAGGCCCGTAATGGCTGAAATTGTCTGCCCATGTGGCCTACTCTGGATTGAGCTCTGTCTCTGTTAGAGCAGGGAAGTACAGAGGCGGGGATGGATATGTCAGCCCAGAAGATCTAGACCTTGTGGACAGCTGAATGACAGTCCTCACAACCCCTCAAAGCTCAGTGCATTTTTTTCTTTCTTTCACTGGTTTGACAGCGAATATGATTTCGGACTGGACTGTAATTATTAAAGGACTGCATACATTTGCTGACAACCAGTATATTTTCGGGCCTGGGATTTTGACTCTAGTACTAATGCACTCAAGGCAAGGTAGGCCAAATCGCGGGCATTGCTTATTCTTGCTGAACAGCATATTTTAAGGAAGAGAGGGGGGCACTCTCCCTCAAGAGGAGGGTATAAAAGTGTTGTTAGCTTTCATTCTTTATTGTTTTATTTGTTTCACTGGCTCTATGTTCTATATTTTATTGCTTCTATGTTCAAGATAGCTTGAATGCTATCTTAAATGCTTGCTTTATTTCTTTCTTGCTTTGTTTCTTTGTCTCCCCCACACCAATACACTCCCCTTTTTCAGTGGGGAATACAGTAGCTTGCAGCCTAAGTGAAAAAGGGAATACCTACTGTAAGCTTCTCTGGGTATAATAGACAGAAATATGGAGCATGCATATTCATATTGGTACTGTGCTCTGCACATTCTGTAACTCTCTGGCATTCCAGCCTCACTGCCCGCCAATAGATATGTATTTATTTTAATTCTTATTGAGGATGAGGATTCTGGCTTTGGTGTACTTTAGAAATAAACCTTCTTTGGACATGAGATATATGTAATTGATTTATTCAGAAGGACTTTCTCCCTTGTTTTGCTGACACGCAGCTTCAAGACCGTTGAGATAAGCTTGATCACAAACAGAGCAAGCTTGAATCGCAGCCGTGCAGAAGCTGAGTCAAGGTCATACTCAAGGGCACACCAGCGACATCAGAACTGGGTTCACCTTCAGCAATACACACCTATATTTACTGGTGATTCAGCAAATTCAACACCACTCTGGTGTTTATATTCTCAGTGCATGGTGTTACACACACGTTGCTCAGTGTAAACCTATTATTTTATCACATAGTAAACAACAATCACTCTGCATGCATGCTGTGACACAACACAAGCACTCATACCATAACAGTCTACCATCTGCCGCGGTAACCATCCATCATGGCCAGAGCTGCCATTGGCTGTGTCAATCATCCTGCCACATATGTCATGCAAAGCAATAGGTAGAGGAGAGAGCAGTCATGGTCGCCAAAAAGTGAGTTAATTAGCAGCCAGACTGAGGGGGTTCTCATTTACTTGAAGGGGCTTCCACAATAAGTCGCGCTGTACAATCTAACAAGACCTAACGCTGATAAAAAGCGCAAGCCGCAGGCGTCACTCTCTGGCACAGATAAATGGAGCCATTGTTGGTGGACTATCCCACTCATCTCAATTGGCCGCGATTTTCTCACCACCAAACTGATTTGGTAAATTGAAAACAGAAAAACAACTGTTATTTATTTATTTTTATCCCCCTGGAAACCTTTTGACAGGCTGGTGACTTAATTGGGCTGACAGGGTGCATTTTACACTCTGGCATGAGAGAGAGGTAGCAAATGGGACTCCGGAGCATCAAAAGGCCCTGTCCCCTTGTTAACTTGTCAAGTTTTGTAACATGGGAATAGGTTGAATTAAAGGGGACCTATTATGAAAAACTCGCTATTTTAGTGCTTTCAGTGCTACATTGGAGTGTCTACCAACCCACACAAGTTCAAATAGGACATTTCAGTCAGTTTCTTTTTGGCAGATTATGTTTATATACATGTGTTTCAGCAAGCCCTTTTGATTTTGAGCACCTATTTACGGCAATGAGCGCTCATTAGAATTATACCTCCCCCGCCGTCTCAATATCTCCAACCACTGCTTGAGAACCACTTTCACACGTGAGCCATTGTTGTTATTGCAAGCGTTGTATCCGCTAGCTGAAACGAGGTATCACCATGAAACGAGGTAAACACTGCTCTGCACAAAGCAGCAGCAGCATTTTTGTCCCAGTCCCAACTACAGTTGGCTGGAAACTTTTTGTGTGGCTACAACGCTGGACTCTGCGAAATTGTGACTAAAAGAGGGATCAGTCCCAACTTCAGTCTAGGCGTTTATACCCTGTATGTAAATGCAAAGCTTATGTATGTTTGTTTTAATGGCATTTGTACAGGAATGGGGGGCTATACATGCCCTGGCCTGCTTAGTGTGTTACCCTTAAAGGCAGGGGTGGATTAACGAACAGCCTACCAGGGCCAGGGGCCCAAGGGCACAGTTGCCTCAAAGCCAGAGTCTCTGAAGTCGCTGTTTCATTTCATTTCATGTTGCATAGTCAAAGGGCTTATTCATTCATGTCAGTAACAGAGCCCCAAAAGTCCTACTGAAAAGCTGTAGGGACAGCATAACATTCACTTTGAAGATGTCACAAGAAAAAAGTATTTATTTTACATTTAGCAGACGCTTTTATCCAAAGCGACTTACAATTACATGGTGCTATTACAAAGAGCAGATAGGGGTTAGGCATCTTGCTCAAGAATGCTTACAGGTAGGCCACAACTCGAACCCACAACCTTCCGGTTGGAGTCCAACGCTTAGACCACTAGACCATACTGCCCCACAGTACTGTTTATCCCTTCAGTTTATCTATAGGCTTTAGAGGAGCTGAGTACTCCATGCAAAATGGGCCTGTATGGGCCGCTCCACATGTCACGCTTCTGTGCCAGGAGGGTGGGGGCCCTTTTATGCATCCGAGCCCAGGGGCCCATTGTCTCATAATCCACCTATGCTTAAAGGAAATGATAGATGGGGACACTTCAGACTAGAAAGTTGGCAGCAATTTTACCTTTTCTTTTTTGTTAGTATCTGCGATACTCAAGACTATTTTCTATGATTTCATAGCAGTCTGCATCCCGCTCTCCTACACTACTGTCAGATTGAATCTTGGATGATGAAGTTCTTACTCTGAGAGTTTATCTGATGAAATTGTTGAATCCATTTTAAATGTTGTTTCTGAGCGAATGTTTTCCTCCAAGTCATTCGGAACTGGTCACAATACAATCAAAAGACTTGCTCAAACTCTCCACACATGTTTTCTCTCCACACACGCACGCGCACACACACACACACACACAGACAGACTGTAGGCCTATTCAAAGAGTATTGCTGCCGAAGGGACCATCTGTTATTATAGCTTGGGTGCGATGAAGCAGGGTAATTTCCCAAAACCAGCTCATTGGATTTCTCTTCATCTGTAAATATTAGTACTTGCATGGGCACTGGGCACTGGATGCAAGGGCTTCCTTCTAGCAGAGTAACAATAAATGGCCCTGAGTGAATCATAGTTGCAGTATACAGTATAGCCTATGACTTGTCACTGTGTTAGTGCTGCCATGTGGTTATGTTTATTTTCCAGGTTCAGACTGTTGATAATGGGCACTGAGCAATGTCATAGACATGAGTTGAGATACAATGGCAGCCAAAAGTAAAAGGAACTTGATTTGGTTAGTTAAATATAGCGTCAAATTGAATATAACCTTCTGAACAACATATGGACTTAGAAGTAGAGAAGCTATATAGTAGATTTACTTCCTCAAATTTAGTAGTTATGGTTAATACAGTTCAATATCACCTTAATATGCTTAGGGCATCTTTGACTACAAGCTCAATGACCAGTGCAGCTACTCTTTTAAATGGACTACTTTTTTTCCCTTTTTTCCTGTTATTTCCTTAAGGCCGCTGTAAAGTTCTTCATCTAGATATACGAGACCATATTTTACATAGGATGTGAAACTTGCTAAATTAACTTAACTGCCTTCCGTGATTTAAACAATGGTAGTGTGTGATCTGCATTAAGCATAGCACTGTTTACAAGGGGAATGCCATCAGGACTCCCATCATTATTATAGTGGGGCTAATAAAGTCAATGGAGGAGCCCCGCATTGTCTAAACTGTGTGGTTTTAATCTGGCATCTTGCATGCTTGGCTGCTTGTTCTGCAGTGTGAACTAAGTTCACAGTTCCAAAAATGAACTAGTTCATAGTTCTTTTTTTTTCCATATTTTGCTGCGAGCAATTATTTTTCAAAATTATTGCCACAGCCCATATAGAACAACAGACAGCAATTATTTTATCAGTATTAACATTGAAACTATGCGTCAGATTTCATCTTCATATTCAATTTTGAATCCTTATCCAACCAGGGTTTACATTAGCATTGAGG
>JAODLI010035841.1:0-18731 GCA_027575585.1 Percopsis omiscomaycus | reverse complement strand
GGGGGGTGGTGACTGTGTGCTGGCTGTTTGTTAATGTCTTCGTGTTTATGGAAGAGTAAGAAATCACCGTTTTTGTTTGCTATCCCTTTGTGTGAACATGAGGGAGAGTGTCTCTCTACACACAGATAACAGCTCAAGCAGAGACAAAGCACCTTTCCATGTGGGGTCTAATCCATAAATACAACACGCATACACGCGCACACACATGCTTTTTTGCTAATCCTCACTCATCCACATTCTTTCATTGTCTGAGCCAGAGCTTCATTTCTCTAAGATCACACTTCAAAGCCTGTGTAGCAAGTAGTAACACACTGTATATCTGCCTCTGCTAACTCCTCTAAAGGACTTTAAACTCCCTTAATTCTCACTGGGTCTCCCTGCAGGGACAATACTCAAAGCCTTGGATCTCACACTTAACGGTGCATTTAAGGCAGCTCATTGTGCTTTATTGCTATGTGAAACAGTAGTGTGTGTGTGTGTGTGTGTGCTAGCGTGCACGTGTGTGTATGTGTGAGATTGCCATTGGCCATGTGGGAGGGTGAGCTGTGTGCCGAGCATCCCTTTGAAACACATTTCTATGTGTACGGTAGACATGCTCCATAGAAAAGACACCAATAGAAAACTCAGCATCCCAACAGAGCTCAGCTCTGGAGTAGTGCTGCGGTTCTCAAAGGTCAGGTCAGGGTCACTTCGTTTTTTAAACATTAGAAAGTATACCTTTCATCTAGTTTTATTGCTACATTTGCAGTGTACATGTGATGGGGTTGTGGGTTACATGTTTGAGATGCACAGGACTGTCTTATAGCTCGAATCAGTTCATACACTCTCAACCCTGTGCTTACACCGGCAGTGACTTTGTCGCTATGAGTCGCTGAGTCAGCACTCAAGCAGCCAGCTTGTGGGCGTTGTTAACATAGTTTTGAGGAAGTGGGCTACTAGGCTTTTTGTAGCCTAATTGCACACATTTAGTGGCTAACAGGGATACCAATGAATCACTTAAACTTTAGGTGATTTTTATCTGAACGGTTTAAATTTAGCTGATGTATAAAAGACCTGCTAACAATCATTCACATATGTTCATGAGGAATTTTAGCTAGCATCATTGACAACTGCTCAAATTTGCCATTCACTTGATTAAACCTCACCACTCATTTCAACAATCTCGGCAATCTGCCTCCATGCATCATTTTTTTATTAACGTCCCTGTAAATTAACGAGGACGCATCATAGAGGACAGGAAAGCCAGCAACAGCTGTGATCAGTCTCTCCTCCATTTCGGGTATCGGGAACTAAAATGCTATGGGAACTAAAATGCTATAGCCCTCTGATTTTCCGTCGCTCGACTCTGTCGCTTCTCATTTGCATAAAGTTTAACATGGCTAAACTGCGACTTTTGGAAATGAATGACTTCCGGCCGCTTTGTCGCTTGAAGTCGCTGCCGGTGTAAGCTGTTCAAAAGCTTAGTTTCTGCGTGTAGATCAAGGCTCTAATAGCCCTTTTTACACCAAGCGGTCACGAATAAACGGCACCAAAAAGTGTTCTGTCACGACGTCACAAGTTATCCGACATAATTCCGAGAGTTTCACGCTGGCGATCAAGAGGACAAAACAAGGACGAACCATAATACATCCATGGGACAGACAGACTGACTGACTAAATATATAATCATCCAGCACCAGCAAGGATTACTTGGTACTAGTATTGCTATACAAGAAAAGAAAACTTCCACTATCTTGTTCAAGAGCAGCTAAACCTTCAGGAAGTATTTATGTATGACAGTGACCCAGTTCCAATATGTTAACGTTAAAAAAATGGTAAAATGTTAACATACCATATCAGAGGTTTACAATGATACTCTGTAGACGTTTTGGCCTTTTTTACAGAATGTAAACAATGGGTTGTTCTGCCATGTGTATCACACCAAAAATCTAAGTTAACAGTTAAAATCACAGGCTGTTCCAACTTGAGTGAATTTCATCATGACCACTCATGATGTGACTCAGTAGGCCTAGTGTGTATGGCCCCCATGTGCCTGTATGCACTCCCAAAAACGTCTGGGCATGCTCCTGATGAGACAGCGGATGGTATCCTTGGGGATCTCCTCCCAGACCTGAATCAAGGCATCAGGGCAAGGATATGCCTCCCCAGACCATCACTGACCCACCGTTCCTGCTGGATGATGTTGCAGGTAGCATAACGTTCACCGTGGTGTCTCCAGACTCTTTCACGTCTGTCACATGTGCTCAGTGTGAACCTGCTCTCATCTGTGAACAGAACGGGGCGCCAATGTAGGATCTGCCAATCCTAGAGGAGCTGGACTGCCTGTGACTACCAGTAGTGACAAAGACACTAGCAAAACGCAAAACTAGAGAAGAATCCGTCAGGAAGGATGAGGAGAGAACAATTGTCTGTGGCCACCACCTGAAAAACCAATTCCCTTTTTGGGGGTTGTCTTGCTATTGCCTCTCCAGTGCCTCTGTTGTCACTTTCATCAGCACCAAAACAGTTGATGATTACATGTTCCCTTAATCTTATTGAGCAGTGTATATCTATAGGCAAAAAATAGGCTAGAAGTCTTTAACTTTGTCTCTAGCTAGCCCATGGCCGGTCTATTGTGAAATCAATGGTCCTGTCAGTTTAGTGTAGGCCTAGTAAGGAAAAATGTCACTTGTAATGAAAAATCAAGTCGTTCTTAGTGGGCTTTTTCTTTATTGAATTTATTAGTATATTAATTCAATGTGTAGACTGTATTAGCTGCAACTGCTGCTGCTGTATAATTATTATTGATTTTTATTTTGAAATATTAATTATTATATGTATAAACACATTACAGCAACTTGTTATTTTTTATTTAGGCTAGTATTTGGTCTTTCAGTTATAACATAATACACGCACGCGCAAGCACGCATGCACACACATATACACACAATTCCTGTAGCCGATATGGAGTTGGAGTGTGATACACCCTTCTGTCAGCGTTTCGAGTCTGACAGGGAGCTTTTGATTGGCCCTGACAGAACCAATTATACTCAGTGGAAGATGGGAACCAGGGTCTGTCCACTGGGTGGATAGAATGACAGACTGAGAGGAGAGGGACATTGAGAAAGAAAGGAAAAGCAGAAGAGCAGGCTATAAATAATTGTGTTTATCCTTCCCTATTGTCCTATTCCTGTTCTCTGTGTAGGTCTTTTTTTTTCTTCTTCATCAATAGTTTATACAGTATCTTTGCTTATGCAATGCATTGGGACTTTAATATTTACACAAATTGTTATGAAACAAACACATCATTGTTGTCAATGTGTGTGTGCTTATATGCATGTGTCAAGTCAATGCCAACGTTAATATGTTTACATGTGTTTGTGTTGCCTTTCTAGGGTGTACGACTACCAGCGCGTCCCCACATCCATGCCTCCTCCGGCCCAGGGGACCCACGGGCCCAGCCTGGCCAAGCGGCCCCGATCCTCCTCCTATTCCTCCGGGCACAGACGCAGCCGAGACAGAACTCACTCGAAGAGCTCCAAAGCTCACTCCACTTGTTCGACCACGGCCAAGTGTGAGTGTTTTCAGCTCAGAGCGCCTCACCGGAGGCAGCCATTCTCCCTGTGGCTCCTTTGCCCATCCAATAACTGCATGGGAATAGCACATATAATTTACCACCTCTATGATAAAGACAAAGAAATACGTGTGTAGTTCTCCTGCAATTACAGCTGCTGGGGTAGAGTTCCAGAGAAACTACAGTAAAAGCAATCCCGCATATCACTCTGTTAAAGGGACATTCCTCGATTTGTGTCTGCCGTTACCCTTGTGGTTGACACCAGTATTCTAAGAAACATGTTTTGGTTTGAGGGTCAGAGAGCGCATGCCCGTCCCACAACTTGGTGCGGAGTAGCTTACATTATGCTTACTGGGTCCTTACTCATACACGCGGCTGCCCGGGAAGTTCACAACACAAGGGATAATAATAGCCTACCGACATGGCCCCCCCCATGGCCATTTCTGATGTGATTAATCATGTTTTTCCATTACACACCGTAATCCACTCACTGTGCATTTGTAGCACTACAATTAACCCCCTTCTGGAAAATATGTTTCTGTTTTTCTTCTTTTACTGACGTATTTAAGCCCCCCACCCCTCTAATCCCCACCTCTCTCTCGGCTCCTGCAGTGCGCATGGAGGAATTGCAGGTGATTAAACGGGAGCTGACTCTGATAAAGACACAGATTGATGGGCTTCTCGACAGTCTGGACAGGATGGACACGCAGAAGAGTGACCGTAAGGGTGAGACAGGTATTCAGACATAGAGACAGGTGTGAGACTGAATGACGACCACTTAAGAGGTCCCGACCCACGGTTGGAGCACCTCTGTATTAGCACATTAAATGCAAGGGACACGATTAAATCTGACTTCAGCATGACTTATTCCACAACCTCAGTGGAAATGATTCAGGTTCATCTGTTCTGCGGAGGAGATCGATTGAACAGGCTCAATCTAATTTAATTGGCACACATCACTGACTCCCATTTTACCTGGGAAAACAATAATTTTCCTCTACTCAGATAAAAAAAAATCTAATTGCTGATGATTGCAAAAATTGCATTTTTTTTGGTGTATAGACGATTGTCAAGTGGGAAACATTCCGAGCACATTATGTAGTGTAGTGAGTGATTTGTGATAATAATTGTGTAGAAGTGAGGAAAAAAAACGCAGTATATCCTTGATGTGGCAAGAAACAATAGGCACAAATTTTGTGCATGATATACTAAGTGCTACTGCCCCCATGTGGTCGTTGTTAACATAACACTGTGTCTGCATGTCGTCAAGAAATACTGTGTGTATTATTGTTATAAAATGTTGAAGCAAACCAAAATAAAGTGCTACGTGCTCAATGGTAATAGTATTTATGTCTCATTGTCACTGAAAACCGATTTCAGTGTCTTTGAGATGATCGATATCTCATCCCTCGCTATCTGCCTTACTGTCACTCTCATCTCCTGCTCTGTGCTTCATCCTGTCAGCAGCTCTGATTTGCTGCCAGCGTCAGTGAAATGTACTTATGTCTTTGAAATGCTATAAACTTTTAGCCATTGTTCCTCTCAAGGTAAACTTAATAATCCTGCTTATGTTAAACTGAACGTACGTGTGTGTGTGTGTGTCCTGTATGCTGTAGGCTCTCCGATGAGGGAGGATAGTCCAGTGGGTTCACCGTACCCCTTCTCCGCTAGCAGCCCAGAGCGCTCGCTCTCCCCTCACTCTCCCCCCAGATTCCGCCACCACATGCAGAGAGAGAGTCCTGAACTGGGGGAGGCTACGGATGAAGACCGCCGCTCGGTAAACCTCCAGCATGCACTTTCTTGGATAATACTTCTCTCATTCCCTGATTTATTTTTGTGCGAACGATAATAGCTTGTACAGCAATATTAGTCTGTATTGAAAACCTTCATTCAAAAAGGTAACCGTGACAACGGCTCTTTGACTGTTGGTCCAAAAGGAGAACCTATATTAATAGGCCTATACTGTAATCAGTTTTATGTCAATTTTTTTAATGCAGATTCTTGGCTTAGTCATCCTTTATGCTTGCAGGTCAATGACTTGTCTCTCTGTCTGTCTTTCTGTCTGTTTCAGATGAGCAACCACAGCTCTGACATTGAGGAAGAAATGTGAGAAAGAGAGAAGACATAAATTGAGTGCCAAACATAGAGGAAGAGAGCAAAAGTCACCATGCTAACCTCAGATTCACTACAGAAGGGTGTACATATCAGAAAAACACAAGATTCATTCAATTTACTTGACCAGCCTTCTGAGAAAAACAAAGAAACGGTATTCTAAATACCAAAATCAACCTTTAGTCAATAAAATATTTTTTTCCCCTGATGGTTTCCCGATGGTTCTGTTTCCCTAAATAATATTCTGGCTTTAAAAGTCCCAAATGCCAGAATTAGTCAATATTTGCAAACATCTCTCAATCAGATTTGAAAGATGATAAGTTCTCAGAACCATACCAAAATGTTTTAGAGCTTCTGCTTTTGAGTGTACAGTAACTTTCATCTAGGTACTGTATGTATAAATCCATCATGGATGTTGCCACAGTATGTGCAGACTGTATAGAAAATAAGTTAAGCACCTGATTTGGATTACTGCCTTTTCAAAATAAGGGCAACAAGTGGAATATTATGCGTTTTAAAACTACATTTATTTCTTGGGAATCTTAGGCATTCAGTTCACAAATTGATATTCTTTTTTTGTCTTTTGGATTTCCACAATCTGACTTTCCATTTTTACCAAGGCCAGAAATGACTAAATCATGCCCTCCAACATTTAATCAGGAATTAATTTATTTTCTGTGTGTGAAGTTTGCCATTTCCCGGAGCATGAACTATTCAGAGAAATGTTAAACACAAATATTGTTAACTCAAGTTTTCTTAGTAATCCTTTCTCTACTTTAGAATTATTAAAGGAATGCTATTTCTGTCTCTTCCACTATGTATATGGTAGTTAAGATATGTGAAAGGCCTAGGTCCATGTGTAATATTGTGTATTATTGTAAACTTTCCTGTAATTGGTAAGCTGTCTGATTTTAATTTTGCTTTAGGATTTCCTTTATTTTTTAAGAAAAGAAAACTGCTTTAATTCTGACGTTTTTGTTGGTGTTGATTATAGGCAAGTGGAAACATTCATTGTCATAGCATAAAGGTATTTTCGTAATGACAATGAATACCTGGGATATTTTTATGATGTTGATACTAAAATAGACTAGAAATGAGACACTTAATTGACAGAGCGGTAGAGGGACAAGACGGGAGAAAACGAGATGGGGTGTGGCGGCCTGACAGACGTAACGTAGACTAAATTACAAAAAGCAAGAGGAAAAATAGTTACATCTGTTCATGACAAAGTCAAAATTAGTTCGACTTCAGCAACTGATTTGGTAGAAACTTAGACAAGCTCTGAACAAACTAATTTGTGTTGATCAAAGATGTAGGCCTCTATCAATGTCATCGTCATCTAACAACCGCGTAAAAAACATTGCGATTTAGAACAAAAATTGCGGTTTGCCTAAAAGAGAGATACGTTAAACACATATACATCCACCAACCCCCCCCCTCCCCCAAACCCACTATTGGTAGGTTCTCAAATGGGCGTTTCGCAAACAGGAGGCGTAGACCGAGTAGGCTATCCCTTGGTTCCGCTTTATGAGGGTGGTCAGAGTTGCGTACACCTAACAACTTCATATTGACGGTGGTCAGTTGCGTAGGCTACAACAACTTTATATTGCAAGTAGGACGGACGGTTTTGTTCTTTTAAATAGCGAGCCATCGCTTGCCTATCTACACGCAGGGGTTAAAAACAAGCAGTCTACTGTATGCACAGAACACTGTTGAACACCTACGCGTTGACTGTTTTGGAAAAAAAATTGTGTGACACAAAGTGTGTTGAAGGAATCCACATAGGCCTGCCGGTATGTTGTATATTTACACTTCTGTGTTGCCATTAATACTATTGCTAAAAGCATTAGGAGTAGGCCTATAGGCTCTAAAGGACTGCCTGACTTTGGGCACTGAAAGAATTGTACGTAGGCTACCTAGGAAAGATAAACACCGCCTAATAAATAGGCCTAGTCATCCATACTGTATTATAACGCATTGCAATAAATGATTGCAAAACAAAAACAAAAACGGTTGTCAAAAGGTTTTTTAATCACAGACGATCATTGTCAGTAAGTGTTATCGGTAAGAAAAGTTTGTTTCCCTTGAATGCTGGGTCATTACCCCAGCAGACAAGTAGCCTACATCAATGCCAGAACAATTTTGAGAAATGAGGAGTTATTTCATTACAACAATCATACTCAGCAGGATGTCTCAAATTAAATAAAGTGCATTGAGCGTTTTTATTTTCACATTTTTGTATAGACGATTGTATTTCTGTTTACAGAACTACTGTAGGCTATTGTGTTGACAAAGGTAATAAGCACATTTTTTTCAATGTCTTGCTGAATAGCACAACATGCAAACTGAGTATGGTGATATAAAACCTGAGGCAGTTAAAATAGGATAACCATGAAATTATAATTTTCAGATAAGACTTGACCTCGACTGGATTTAAAATCATTTATGAGTGTTCAAAGGCTACATCACTTGAAGAGTCATATTTTGGCTGGAAACAAGGTAAGACAATACAATGGATTACAAAAATTATAAATAGCATATATTTATTCGTTTTATTAGCCAATGCATACATACCCAAGAAATACTGTGGTAACACAATTGTAATTCAGTCAATGATTATCAGACTAGATTGTTTGACCAAAATAATTGGTTGTAAATTAAATTATTATTATCTATATTCTAGTCTATTAAGAAGTGTTTATAAATATACACTAGGTGTTAGAATTCTTTGCCCTGTAAAAATAACCTCTAACCCTAACCTCAACTGTAAATGTTGTCTGGTTAGACTGCTATTCATCAAGAGAACAGCTTAAATAATATTTTTAAATCTCTTAATTTGTCTGCCTTGTTTCTTTTACTTGATTATGTTTTTAACTGATTCCTTTCTTGACTTCATTAACAATAGAAATCAGTTTAGTTATAGTATTTGATTTCTTTGAGTATATGATCAAAGAAACAGCATGACTATATGACTTAATGGTTTCATGACAACAAAGGATGTAGGCAATAGGACTTCCAGATGTAGTTTAAGTGTTGGCTACAGACAATAGTTGCTTGTAGGTTAAATAAGTTGTAGGTTTTGGTTTGTAGCTTTAACGGTTAGGTTGTATTGACATTAAGTTTGCTGGTCTTATGTTTAAGCCTGTAGTCTAGCTCTTATCATTTTAGTTTTGTATCTTAATGTCCCCAGTTTCTTTTTACTGTTTATTAGAGTGCAGCAATGGCAGGTCCACATAGTCCCCTGACCACCCATGTATTAAACACTGCCCTTGGTGTACCTGGGTCGAACATGTACCTTAGCCTTCATCGACAAGAATCTTCCTCTGCTGCTTGGATTTTAATCACCACGGGGTAAAACCTCAGACACAAGCAACGTATAACCAGACATATTTTCTATGAGCATGTTGTAATGTCTAGCGCTATATATTCCTAGGATGACTAACGAGGATGGGCGTTGTCCAGGACTCATTACCAAAGAGGCATTTACATCTGGTGTTTACAAACTCCGTTTTGAAACTGCTCAGTACTGGCAAAGTCTCGGGGAAACCAGTTTCTATCCATATGTTGAGGTAAGAAAACAAACCTTTAGTATACGTTTTTTTCAGTTTTGTTTTATACATGAAACATCATGTTTTGGGGAATTCTTTTGGGACTAGCCTACTACAGCAAGCACACAATTAGAATAATGAATAATAATAAAACGTTTTATGACAACCTAGTTCTCATTCTCTTGTTGCAGATTGTGTTCACCATCAACAACCCCAGCGAAAAGTTCCATGTTCCTTTACTCCTTAGTCGTTTCTCTTACAGTACATATAGAGGGAGCTAAAGGTCATAAATGAACCTCCTGAAGGCTGTCTGCCTTGTCGTTAAATTTGACAGGAATATACCATAGAAAATATTGCCCACAGTTGATGTAGGTATATTTGTTGCAGCACTACATATCTGGTGTGATTAGTCCTTGGTCAGTTCTCATACATAAAAATCTAAATAAACTAAGCCACTGGTTCTCTAAATGTGTATACAATGTTTTTTTTAAATATATTTCTATTTCTATGCATTATGTTATGCTATTAAAACAGCATTGTTAAAGAACTTTACAAACCGCTACAGCAAAATGCAATCCCGGCATATGTGTTTCCTGTATTTTCAAATATAGGCCTACTCTGACGGCGGTTTCAGAGGTGTGAAAAGTGGAATTATTTATTGAGTTCTTTATGTCTCCTTTTCCTCTTGCTTTATGTCACTGAGCCCACTATGGGCACAATGGAGAAGAGGGAAGAATATTAATCATACATTGCACGGGTGGAAGAAGCAATCGAGGAAGTGGAACAATGGTCACGGGAGAAATGCCATTAAGGTTGAGAATGGAACAGCTAGCCATGACTGATCTACAAGGTCATGATGTTCACTCTGTTTTGGATGGGTAGGAAATGGGATGGCCAGGTAATTTAATTGGTTGGAATCATCTATAGCCCCTCTGTAGTGCTGCCTGTCGTGCCACCCTGGTTACTTCCAAGGTCAAGTACAGCTCTGGAACTGCAGGTTAGAATCGGCAAATAATAAATGATGTGTCAAAAAAAGCATGGTAACTGAATTTGAACTGAACTGAACAAAATGTTCACATTTTGTGTACAGGTGGATGGAAACAAAAAAGAATGGGCACAGCATATAGAATCCCTAGATTTGAGGTTGCAAGGTCAAACGATCACTTGTCATTATCTACCAGGGAGAGGTTAGGTATCCATATGGCCGTTCAGTGGGTCAAGGAGGTCAGACCAGACAGGATCTGCTCAGTGCAGCAATACTGCAATCATCTTTGTCTGGTAGCAGACACGAGTTATTGTATGAGATTTGAGTACTCAGCTTAAACTGAATACTATATAAAAGGCAATATTATATTTAAAATATTCCAAAGCCACTCGATTACGATTTATGATTTTTTTTTGGTATTCCCAATCTCGGGTTCACATTCCTGCCCAGTAGGTGGCAATAATACACCAACGAAACATCGAAGAAGAAAACCAAGACGATTCAAATTCTCTGCTCTCGATTGCTTAGTGCTGGATGTCGGATTGATGTTTTGCAGTTGATTACACTGTTCTGTAGTAACCTACCCAACAGGGCCTTGCCCACACTACGAGCTCAAATTGTAGAGCTCTGTTGCTCCCACAAGTTGTACCCACTGATTTATTGTATTTTTAAACACAATGGCAGACGAGGAATTAGAAACAATCAGGCGACAAAGAATGGCCGAACTACAGGCAAAACATGGGGTGAGTAAAACACGAGTCGAATAGCGTATTTTTTAGCCACCATATAAGGAGATGCTAAATTCGCTGCATTGTAAGGTATAGCTAGCTCACCAGCTTGGCTCATATCATTAGCCATGTAGTATACAGCAAACGTTTTGTTAGCCAGCATACACAGCCTGTTCAGTCTATAACGCAGTAGCGTATTTATGCTAACGTGAATTTGGGATGTATCAAATCTAAAATATAGGCCTTTCACATCACCTTTCTGTGCTGCTTTGGGCTATTGGACATGGTTGGGTTTCTTGATATTAATTTAGGTAACCCTAGCATTAATATATTCTAATAACACTGAAAAGAATAGTGTTAGTGTAGGTATGCTATCATACCCACAATCCTACACAAAACATCATTCATCATCATCAGCTTTCCCATCTCAGACCTTAATTGTTGTTATGTCCAATCAATAATGTCTATAGTTTACTTGAAAGGTTTGTAATATGAATGGGCCTATGGTTATCATCTAAATTTTCTTTGATCCCCTTTACTCTTAACACAGCTCATATAGACATTGAATTTCACTATTCCATCTCACTTCCCATCTACAATAACTTGCATATTATCTACTACATAATTATCTTACTATATATGTTTTAATTTCATGGATCTTAGCATGGTGACTGTATTCTGGCTAGCATGAGATCTTTTTCCATGAATAGGCCAAACTAGTAGACAAGCGCAATCGTTTAACCTAAGTATATGCACTTAATACACTACAGTAACACTTATACTATTATATCCTTTTTTTCAGTGAATACTTACAGTGAAATTGTAGTACGGTTTATTACGAATTCTCATCACCATCACAGGTCGCTTTATGAGTCTCCTATGAGTGTAGAGCCAGCTACTATGTGCACTTTATATAGCTGTGTTTACTGTCTGTTATTTTATGTTGCACCTTGATCTGGGGGACAGGATAGTCTAGTGGTCTGGGTGTTGGTCTCCCAGCCGGTAGGTCGTGGGTTCGAGCCCCAGAGTTGGCCTACCTGTAAGCATCCTTGAGCAAGATGCCTACCTGCTCCATGTAATAGCAACATATAATTATAATGTAAGTCGCTTTGGATAAAAGCATCTGCTAAATGACCTAATTGTAATCTGTGAGAAATGACATTTTATTCAGTTGTATCCAAGGAAATATAGAAATTAATGACAAAGTTAATCTAATCTAACTATCCTTTCAGGAATCAAATGACCAACAAGCACAGCAGGAGGCTAAACAGAGGTAGGCTGCAATACATCCAAGTTACATAGGCCTTTCTGCCATGTTTAACATCTGTTCCAATGGGATAGTATCATCTAGATCTAGTGTCATTAGGCCATTTCAATATATTACTAGGCTACATAGTGTATACATGCGTTATTAGTGTTTTGACTCCAATCATCATGAATTTGAGTACTGGGACCTTATCTTTTCACTCCTTTGCCTCCAGCAGCCAGAAAACACAAGTTGGTGGGTTTTATTGTTGATATAACTGTACTTGGTAATTCTGGTGTTGTGCTAACTCTGTACAGGGACACGGAGATGAGGAACTCTATATTGGCTCAAGTGCTAGACCAGTCCGCTCGTGCCAGATGTGAGTGTCTCAAAGTTGCTAAATTTGATCACTGCTTTTGGAGAGTTAATGCTGTTTTTCAGGGAATTAAAAAAAATAGATGCACAAGTATTGGCTATTTGCATCTTTGTTGTATAGAGTCAAGTCAGTCCTATTGCATCATTATTGTGTTAAACAACAAAAACACAAAATATACAGTCCCAGTCAAATGTTTGGACACACTTTCCCATTCAAGTGAATGGGAAAGTGTGTCCAAACTTTTGACTGGCACTATTTATGTATCTCGCATTTTAGTTGGAAAAAGGATTTGTTGTATTATCTTGGACCACATTTATAGTCAATAATGCCCGTTTGTCAACACTGAGTGGAATAATTGTCTTCCTTTACAGTGAGCAATCTTGCATTGGTGAAGCCAGACAAAGCTAAAGCAGTGGAGAACTACCTTATACAAATGGCTCGCTTTGGGAAGTTGGGAGGAAAGGTGAGGGGTAGTTGCCTGTAAAAGGGTCAGATTGTTCACCGTTCAAATGCAGAGGTATATTCAGCCCAATTTTGTGTGATTTCCCTGATTTGCTACTGACTGGATCTTGGTGAAACTAGAATTGGTGCGTTCAAGTTGAATATTATATTGGTAAAATCATAACCATGACCCAGCCCAATGTCAAATTAGGCTTTTTCGAGTTGCCAACCGCCTTACCTAGAAGACTGACAAGACTAGCTGAACACAGGCGGGAGTGGTCTTAAAAAAAAAAACTGCCATCAAGTCTTAACAGTGAGCAAATAAGTGCTCAGTCCTATTGGCTGATACTGTCAACCTTATGTCGCCAATTACATGGTAAATCTGCATGCATGACCCCGCGGTCACGTTTCTCTAAATATAATGCTTGACAGTTTGTAGAATTCAATATTTAGACACTAGAGGCTAATAAGGCAATGTGCACACACAGTATACTGTATGTATGTATATGCTAAAATGAATATCCAGGGTAATGTATATGAGCGCCAGTCACACATCTTAAGACTGTTCCTTCAGCCTGCACCATCGTGGAAAAGCAACTGCGGTGCCTGGATCAGGCCCTTCTCTCTCAGTCTAGCAAGATTCTCAAGACAGGTGAAGTGATAAAACATGAGGTAGCATCAGAAAGTTGGACACCTTGTCTTACCACCATACTTTGTGTTGATTAAGGCGACCGGTGATGATTAGGATCATCTCTAACAAGCCTAATGACATGTCCAATCAGATACTTTTATTGGTAAGGACACCCAATGACCAGAACTGCTTCCAAGTGCTAGGATCATGACAAAAACGGTTGGCGATTCCAGACTGTTTTTAACTGGTGAGGGTAAATTTAGTTTTTTGTATCCTATAACTCAACCCTCTATCAGATTTCAGAGTCCGGGTTAATCGAGATCCTAGAAAAAGTCAGCCAACAAACAGAAAAAAAGACAACTGTCAAAGTAAGTACATGGGATTCTCCTGGCATATTCTTTATTTTACTTGCCTACTAGTCTGGCTTTACTTAAACCCTATTTTGCTCCCTGTTTTTCAGTTCAACAGACAGAGGGTGATGGACTCAGACGATGAAGATGATGACTGATGCTATTAATGCAACTGATGATACTGTAAGCAGGAGCCTTGAAACCTGTCTGCTGTTTAATGATAGGATTCAGGAGAAGATAATAAAGGACTGTTATGGGACTGTTCATATCTTTTACCAGTCGATTTCTCTTAACTGAAGCCTGGAATTCTACACACAATTTTTGTGGTTCCAGAAACTACATGCCTTGAAGGAATGGCAAAGTAATGTTTTCTCCTTCAGGTTCTTCCCATACCTATACAGTCATTTACTCTTCTATGTCATGCTTGATTTTTGTTATTAAGACACAATAAGGTGGACAAAATGCAAACTGAATACGACACATGCATTTTTGTTTGACTGAAATGCTATTCTTTATTTGCTATTCATTCTTAGCATCCCATAAACCATTGATATAGCATTTTGATATTATGTTTTGGCATGTGATTTGAAAGATTTACATAAAACAAAATAAAAACTGTTAACTTAAATGATTTGTTATTTATTTATAAATAAATAAATCAGGGCCCATTGCTCTTCAAAATAAGGCGGTTTTGAGTTAAATTGCTTTTTATATTTAGTTAATCTATGAAGTACAAGTCATCTTGGCTCCTGTATCTCTTTATTACTCAACAATGAAAACTAACTGAAGTTTGCACTGGAAGTGTAATTGTTTGTTGCAAGCAGGTATCTTTACATGGGACCTGTTAGATTTAAAGAACATTTCGGTCAGATCTCTGTGATCCTGATCCCAAGCCATGTGTAACTGGGGGACTATCCCTCACCTTGCCCAACATTCGCACGAGTGTGGTCTGATAACTTCCCATTGGCTGTCGTGGTTCTTTAAATGAGACGTCGTTGCTATCATTGGTGCTAAACTTAGTCATGTGCTCAGCCACATCCAATAGGACAAGACTTCGCAAAACGCTATAGTCGTCTGCAGACATTACTGTACTGCTAGCTACCATACTTTAGCTACGAGAGCTTCTAAGGTGTATTTTATAACTTTCATACATTTGTGGACTAACGTTATGCCAACTATGCCCGAGGACAGAGGCGACAATACAAACATGGTGACATGCACCGCTCCTGTAAATATAGCTGTCATCAAATATTGTGAGTATCAGGGTAACGTTATAAGTGACATTTCAGCCTTTTGTCAGGTCAACCAAAATAGTAATTTAGGCAATAACGTTAATACTTTAGTCGCAAATAAAAATTGTTGTTGCTGGCATTCCAATCTAATATTAATAAACTATGTGTCTTCAGTGGGAATTTGCGAATGGTATGCCATGTTTTAATCAATACTATAGTCTGTCGCTCTAGTAGAAGATCCAGTATAAAACATTAGGATACTAGACTGCCTATTTTCTTTGTTGTTGCTATTTATGAATATTAATTCTTAGGGGGCAAGAGAAATGAGGACTTAATCCTACCAATAAACTCTTCGTTGAGCGTCACATTACATCAAGACCAGGTAACATGATGACTATTTCCATTTAAACTTTAAGTTGCTAGAATATGTTATAACTATATCATATGATATAAATATTCTGTATTAGCAGCTACAAAATAAAACTAATGTATGACTAATGTAAGACATGAGCATAATTTAATGATAAATGCAATGACCTATCTTCTCACTAGCTCAAAACAACCACAACAGTTGCATCTAGCAGACTATTTCGGGAGGATCGTATATGGCTAAACGGAAAAGAGGAGGATATAAGCCATCCAAGACTACAGTCCTGTCTTAGAGAAAGTGAGATGTTGGGTTTATTGAGAAAGCCTAGACATACATTAGCAAAATTTGTGTAGCAATCTATAACCTATTATTTAAATATTTGTGTGGTATTTTTTTGTGATGTGCCATGTGCAGTTCGAAGACTAGCAAGGAAGAGAGGCAATGATATGGACCCCAGCATGGGTGTGACTGGGTTTTCTCATAAAGTCCACATCTGCTCCGTTAACAACTTCCCCACGGCAGCTGGACTAGCCTCCTCAGCTGCTGGCTTTGCTTGTTTAGGTGAGTGACTGTGTGCTAGAGTTTGATGGTCAGTGCGCTCTATAAGCTAAATGCATCATATAATGAAATCTTGCTCATGCCCTACGCTGTAGGTGGGCCACAGTAACACACAATCAACTCTGTTATGAAGGGTTGGTTTATTAAAAACTACTTAACTGATGCTGTGGAACTGTAAAAATGAAAACATTGGAGAAATGTTTCTTTCTCTTTCTTTGTTTGACTTTGTTATATTTGCTTTAGTTTACTTTCATCGCTCTGTTGCAGTGTACACGCTGGCTCGTGTGTATGGCGTGGAAGGGGAGTTGTCAGGGATTGCCAGGCAAGGCTCAGGCAGTGCATGTAGGAGTATGTATGGAGGATTTGTCCAGTGGATCATGGGACAGCAAAAGGATGGCAAGGACAGTCTAGCCCAGCAGGTGGAGCCAGAGACTCATTGGCCCGAGCTCAGAGTCCTTGTACTAGTGGTGGGTGTCTGTTTGTATGTGTATTCAGTATTGTGTGTGCATGTTGAGTTACAAATGTAACTTCACAGCAATATAATGGGCTTCATGAGTTCTTTCTTCACAACAGGCCAGTTCTGAGCGGAAACCCATTGGCAGCACCTCTGGAATGCAAACCAGCGTAGAGACAAGCCACCTCCTGAAGGTTCTCAATTCAACCCCCAAAATGCATGCTTCAGAGCTGCTAGTCTGTGATTATGTACTAATGTTTCTGTTCAACGTTCATACTATTGAGCAATGAAAATGTACCTTGACATACGATGCCTCTGTTGACCCTGAAATAGTTTAGTAACCATCTACCCTCTATCCCTTTTGCATGCGTAGCACCGGGCTGACTCTATAGTCCCTGGCAGAATGGAGGAGATGATCGAAGCGGTGCACAAGAAGGACTTCACTGCATTTGCTGAACTAACCATGAAGGACAGCAACCAGTTCCACGCCACCTGCCTCGACACTTACCCTCCCATCTTCTACCTGAACAATGTGTCTCGTCAGATCATCAGTCTGGTCCATCAGTACAACCGCCACTACAGGGAGACACGGGTGAGTGACCTCGTGGTAACTCAGCTTTGGAGAAGATTTCTTCGGATAGCAGTTGGCTGGTCCATTAGTGCGCTAGTATTGACCCTCAGTGAATCTATATAGGAGGAAAAATGCAACTGTTGAAGAAAGTCATTTTCTGAGATGGCGCAAGGAGACATGTGAGACGAGTATTACAAAATGATGGCTAACTGAAACCGTTGTCATTAATGTCACCCTCTCGCGTAAGCTGCTCTGTTATCTCTTGGGATGACATTGTCTCTCCAGGTGGCCTACACCTTCGATGCAGGGCCAAATGCCGTGATCTACACGCTACAGCAGTATGTCGCTGAGTTTGTTCAGGTGGTCCGCCATTTCTTTCCACCAGAGACCAGTGGAGAACAGTGAGTGAACGTTCACCCTTCGTACTGCACTTTTATCTATGATACACCACAAAAACATGCAGCATGGACATAAAATAATGATATGGACTAAAATAATCATATACTGTAGAAGTAGAAGACTATAAATATAGAAGAATTACATCATTCTTTTTTCCCCTGCTCGACAGGTTTTTAAAGGGTCTTCCAGTTGATTACCCTGTCCTTTCTGAGGAGCTGAAACAGGCTATCAATTTGGAGTCTGTGCCAAAGGGAATTAGTTACATTATCAGTACCAAGGTACACACACCTTTCACTCACTACCACTTTTAAACATGTATGTATTGAAGGGCTTGGTTGGGTAAAATTAGTGCGAGGCGGCAGTTGTGGTGAATTTACCTGCATTGTCAGTGTGATACTATAGAGATCAGTTGTTGACAAATTACCTGGTTAGATGTACACAATGAGACCATGCACTACAGTGTAGTCCCTAACCTTTTTTTGTTTGTGTTAAAGCCTGGTCCGGGACCTCGTGTTGTTGAAGACCCCAGCCAACATCTGCTTAGACCCGATGGACTGCCTCAGAAGACTGTGTAACACCCTGTGAAACAGATGGGACAGTTGTTCATTGAGGAATGGAAATAAATAAATGTTATTTTGTACAGTAAACCATAAGGTCCTCTCACAATAGTTATTGATGATGGTCAAATCTCCTCAAATCTGTTTCTATCTCGTTAAGGCAGGAAAACACTACACGACTGATGTGAACACGTGGGACATCTCACAATAAAACACAGATTTCTCAGAGCCTCTTGTCTGAGCCTGACTCCAGCTTTCCCTCAATCGCACTGCAGTGTACAGTGATGTAGGGTTGTGCTTGTATGGGTTTTTCATTCCTGAAAAGTGATTGGATTGATGTTGTATTTTGAATGTTGCGTTTGTAAAGTTTGTAGTTAAATCTGCAAAGTTGGTTTTGAATGCAAATTTTAGGCCACACTGAGAACATTAAAAGTATGCTACATGATATCCATAATTGTTTTTTTAAAAGAAAATTCATAGGTAATTGTGACACTGGTAGGAAATTGTTGTTTGTGTGTTGTTACATACATTTGACTTCCTCCCTGCACCTCTCTCTCTCTCTCTCTCTCTCTCTCTCTCTCTCTCTCTCTCTCTCTCTCTCTCTCTCTCTCTCTCTCTCT
>JAODLI010035830.1:0-18732 GCA_027575585.1 Percopsis omiscomaycus | reverse complement strand
TCTCCATTCGTCCCGCCCTAAAATTTTCGTCTCATTTTTATTCGTTGACTAAAGTGTCAGTTATATTTCGTCACAGTTTTCGTCATCATATCAGACTTTTTATTTAGTTTTTATTTAGTTTTTGTCTCTGAAAAATGTTCGTTGACGAATATTTTTCGTTATAGTCTTAATCAACGAAATTAACACTGGAACCGTGATGATGACACTCCCACAATACTATTATGATTTTTATATTATTAATGGAAAGGTATTCTGAGGTCATGTCCATGGGAGACATGGACATGACCTCAAGTATGACCTAAAGTAGTCCCATAACATAGTCCCCTAAAGTAGTCCCCTAAAGTAGTCCCATAAAGTAGTCCCATAACATAGTCCCCTAAAGTAGTCCCCTAAAGTAGTCCCACAAAGTAGTCCCCTAAAGTAGTCCCCTAAAGTAGTCCCCTAAAGTAGTCCCCTAAAGTAGTCCCATAACATAGTCCCCTAAAGTAGTCCCCTAAAGTAGTTCACTAAAGTAGTCCCATAAAGTAGTCCCATAACATAGTTCACTAAAGTAGTCCCATAACATAGTTCACTAAAGTAGTCCCCTAAAGTAGTCCCATAAAGTAGTCCCATAACATAGTTCACTAAAGTAGTCCAATAACATAGTCCCCTAAAGTAGTCCCATAACATAGTCCCCTAAAGTAGTCCCCTAAAGTAGTCCCCTAAAGTAGTCCCCTAAAGTAGTCCCATAACATAGTTCACTAAAGTAGTCCAATAACATAGTCCCCTAAAGTAGTCCCCTAAAGTAGTCCCATAACATAGTTCACTAAAGTAGTCCCCTAAAGTAGTCCCATAAAGTAGTCCCCTAAAGTAGTCCCCTAAAGTAGTCCCCTAAAGTAGTGAATGCAGCTGTTCAGCACCCCAGGGAGCCAGCTGCAGTTCGCCCAACGCTCCCCCCGTTCCTCCCAGGTGGTGTACAAGAACAACGACATCCGGCTGGAGCTGTCCCGGCTGGCCCGCATCGTGGACCCCAAGATGAAGATCCAGGGCGACGTGTCCTACAAGTGTGAGAACGTGGCCACGCTGGACCCCATCTCCTTCGAGACCCCCGAGGCCTTCATCAGCCTTCCCAAGTGGAACACCAAACGCATGGGGTCCATCTCCTTCGACTTCCGCACCACCGAGCCCAACGGCCTGATCCTGTTCACACACGGCAAGCCCCAGGAGCGCAAGGAAACCGCCCGCAGCCAGAAGAACACCAAGGTGGGTTCCATCGTGCAGCAGCCATCAAGACACAGTTACACAGAAACACTCTAACACCTAACCCTAACCCTAACCCTAACCCTAATGATGCCAAGCAGTCACTGACACCGAGATAAATCTAATAGCTGTAACTACACAATTGTAACCAAGTTTTAATCTAATTTAGTTTCACTGAGAATAAGTGCTTTTATTCTCTAGCAGAATATATCAAGTTATAATGTATAAATATGATAAATGACATTTTGAGCCACTCCTACAGTGCAGCAAAATAAACCTACGTTTTGTTTGTTGGTTGGATGCTTGGTTGGATGCTTGGATGCTTGGTTGGATGCTTGGTTGGATGCTTGGTTGGTTGGATGCTTGGTTGGATGCTTGGTTGGATGCTTGGTTGGTTGGATGCTTGGCTGGATGCTTGGTTGGATGCTTGGTTGGTTGGTTGGATGCTTGGTTGGATGCTTGGTTGGTTGCTTGGTTGGTTGGATGCTTGATTGGATGCTTGGTTGGATGCTTGGTTGGTTGGATGGATGCTTGGTTGGATGCTTGGTTGGTTGGATGTTTGGTTGGATGCTTGGTTGGTTGGATGCTTGCTTGGTTGGATGCTTGGTTGGATGCTTGGTTGCTTGCTTGGTTGGATGCTTGGTTGGATGCTTGGTTCGTTGGATGCTTGTTTGGTTGGATGCTTGCTTGGTTTGATGCTTGCTTGGTTGGATGCTTGTTTGGTTGGATGCTTGGTTGGTTGGATGCTTGGTTGGATGCTTGGTTGGATGCTTGGTTGGTTGGATGCTTGGTTGGATGCTTGGTTGGATGCTTGGTTGGTTGGATGCTTGGTTGGCTGGATGCTTGGTTGGATGATTGTTTGGTTGGATGCTTGGTTGGATGCTTGGTTGGATGCTTGCTTGGTTGGATGCTTGGTTGGATGCTTGTTTGGTTGGATTCTTGGTTGGATGCTTGGTTGGATGCTTGGTTGGATGCCTGCTTGGTTGGATGCTCTGTTGGATGCTTGGTTGGTTGGATGCTTGGTTGCTTGTGGCCAGGTGGACTTCTTTGCTGTGGAGCTGTTGGATGGCAGCCTGTACCTTCTGCTGGACATGGGGTCAGGGACCATCAAGGTGAAGGCCACCCAGTCCAAGGTGAACGACGGGGCCTGGTATCACGTGGACATCCAGCGTGACGGACGCTCAGGTGTGGGACTGCCCCGCCTCTAGTGTGTGTGTGTGGCCACGATGAGAGACAACAGCACTGTTAGCTTAGCTTGATCACTAGCTTGACCCCTCCACACACACACACTCACACTCCCCTTGTCCCCCTGCTTGTATGCTAACTACCACAACCACAATACTGCTGCACTGTTGGATAGCAGCAATGGCACACATTGTGCTTTCTCTCTCTCTCCCTCTCACACATTGTGCTTTCTCTCTCTCTCCCTCTCACACATTGTGCTTTCTCTCTCTCTCCCTCTCACACATTTTTCTTCTTTTGACTTATTTTCTTGGTTATCAGAATGTATACAACAGTTAGAATAGAATAGAATATATCTATATTGTTCATAGTTTTCTACACTAGCTCTAAAACACAGAGAATGCTGAGTTACCTAAGAAGAAGATTGGTCTGGCAACACAATCTGAAACAAAGTCTTACAGAATATGTCATCATCATCGTAACATGTCATAATAGCTGTTAAACACAGTAATTCAACATGATTAAAACGTATTAGTCTAAAAAAGCACAACCACCTTCAGGCGGTTCAGGCATGTGCAGCATGTGCTTTTTGATTATTTTGCTAACATTGCTAACATTGCTAACATTGCTAACATTGCTACAGACTTCTTTTAGCCACAAGAACAGGTGTTCTCAATAACCCAACGTGTCTAAGTACCCAATGGCACTGAACCGTATAGACACCCAGCAGCCTCCTCATTCAGGCCCCGCCCCGCCCCGCCCCGCCCCTGTGTGCCATGTGCCAGGCAGTGCATGGAAGTGGTGTGACCTCTGACCTACTCTGGCCCAGGCACCATCTCGGTGAACAGCCGGCGGACACCGTTCACCGCCAGCGGCGAGAGTGAGATCCTGGACCTCGAGGGTGACATGTACCTGGGCGGGCTGCCCTCCGACCGCACCAGCCTCATCCTTCCCACGGAGCTGTGGACGGCCATGCTCAACTACGGCTACGTGGGCTGCGTCCGCGATCTCTTCATCGACGGCCGCAGCAAGGACATCCGGCAGATCGCCGAGGCCCAGAACGGAGCCGGCATCAAGCCCTCGTGCAACAAGCTGCCGGGCAAGCAGTGTGAGAGCTACCCGTGCAAGAACCGCGGCGTGTGCAAGGAGGGCTGGAACCGCTTCATCTGCGACTGCACCGGCACGGGCTACTGGTCCCGGACCTGTGACAGAGGTGAGGCTGGGCGCGTGTGTGTGTGTGTGTGCGTGCGTGTATCCACCGTGGGATTGCAAGAATCTGCTGAAACACTAATTCTGTACAATCCTGCCGCTGTGTGTTTCCAATGAATGACAGGTCTCAAAATGGCCTCCCATCTCCTTCCTGCAGCGTTTATTAAGGGACGCTATGAGCTTTGACCTCACAGCATTTTTCAATGCCAGATAAAGCTCTGGAGATCGCTCGGCTAAGTGCTGTATTGTGGGCATCGCTCAAGGATTGACAAGCTTTTTAAAGGCCTTTTTCCTGTAAAGAACTTGCACCTGCCTTTGGGCCAAGATGTATTCAAATTGAATAGGAACTTTTGCTTCTCGCTTCGCTGCTTGAAGTTCGGTGGACCAATCATAAAAAAGGTGTCATTTTGTTCCGCCCCTAGCAGGTGCAACAACAACGCTAATTACATAAGAGCAAGTGCGTTAGCTTTTAGCCAATTAGCATAGCGAACCACTATTCTTGCTTAGCAAAGTGGTACTAAATGCATGAATGGGGTGTATTCAATGAAAAGGAAGGAAGGCAACATAGGAAAGCAAATAGAGAAAATTGAGTTTGTTGGGTGAATAACAAGATGAAAGAAGACGGGGAGGCGTTGAGTTAAAGTGGTTGCTACATCTCTTCTGTGTGGGTTACAGACCGGGAGATTGACATCTCCCAGACTCTCCTATGTGAGTTCTGCTGCACCTGTTGGGGCGGGACAACTGACAGCTTCTCTCTGATTGGTTATATTTGAATATATGCAGTTTCAACCCAGCGAACCGCATGGCCCCATCCAAGGTTGCATCGAGTAGCTCGTAGCTTGCTACCTTAAAGCTGCAGGAGGCAGGATGTGAGAGTTGCAACGAGAGCTAGCTAACAAAAGGACCAAAGAGAGGAAGATTTTGAAAATCAACAACCCAAAACCGTCCTCCTCCTCCTCCTCCTCCTCTTCCTCCCTCTGGAGCCCATTCCTCTGCCATAGCAACCGCCTTTGACAAACCTGTTGTAGCTGTGTGCGTGCATTCATGTGATTGACAGGCAAGGTAGATTCGCCGGACCAATCAGGGAAAAGAGGCCCTGATTGGTCAGAATTCTTCCAGGGGGCGTCAACAATCTAAATGGACTTCTATAGAGGCAGGGGCTATCAACCAGAGCATTTCACTCTAGCTCTTAAATCCTACCTACCACACCTTGTTAAGAGAACTTTTCCACCAGCGTGACAGACCACATACAATCACTTGGCGCCCAATGTTTCCTGGGAACATTGCAAACCCTAGCTTGGCTAGAAACACTCCCGTATATCAAGTGTGGAGCTTAGAATAAGCCAGAAACATTGGCGCCCAATGTTTCTAATCAGTCACACTGACAGCCCACTGATAACATTATCCAATCCAAACCCCAGCTCCTCCCCCTTTTTAACGTTCACAAAGCGTAAAATGTGTGCTGAACGCACCCTTATTCAAGAGGTCCAACAAGCCAACCCAACCCAACCCAAAACCCCTATTTGTTTCAAGAGGCTGTTAGGCCTGGTTTGGAAGTAATCATCGCTGTCTCGTGATTTTGGGTGGATGTCAATCATCACTTGTGTGCTTGGGTGTAGATTAGAACGGATGCTTGACTTACATCTTCATTAGCTGTTCAACACATCAACATTGTGAGCAGTTGTATCTAATCTTCTTACAAATGACTCTGGGGGACAGATTATTGGGGGGGCGGGTATGTTGTTACAATTGCCCCAAATAAGCATAACATCTTACTTTTCCTTTTTCTGTGCAATATTTGTGGAGTTATATTAGAATGTGTTGTTTCTATTGGTCTAAACCTACTCTGGCATTACCCTTGTCTCAGTGGGGGGCAGACACCCTCGCTCATTGAGCAGCTGTTAGCCAGCACATAGCCCATCGACGTCAAGTTTCAATTGACTTAGCTTTGAAACGGACCTGAATAGGGAGAGGGCGGACTAGCTGTTCTGTGCTTAGCAGCGAAACAAGTCACTTGGAATCAGCACACTGTCTGCCAAGTGGAGCTGCGTTGTCCTCCAAGTCAGTAAGTAGCGTCTAATATTCTATCTAGAATGAGTTGAATTAGTTCATCGACTCTTCTCTGTCCTGGCACCGCAATGGTGGAATGAGCTTCCGGCAGCGGTGAGGACAGCAGAGTCACTACCCACCTTCCACAAGAGTCTCGAGACACACTCCACCTTGGTACCTCAACCTACGATCTCTCTACCTCAGAACACTCCCACTAACAGAAGTCCTCTATAACAATCTTTATCCTCTGTCTATCCTCCTCTTCTTAAATTCCTTCTCTTCTCATTTGTTCTCTGTTAGATCAGCCCCTAGAATATTGCCGGTATTTAGGCTGCTAGAAGATAATTATTTTTAGGAATTGAAAGATATTTTAATAAGAATATATTGAGAAATGTATACTGAAAATGCATAAGCTAAGTAACCATGGTGACATGATGCTGTCCTTACTCTAGGAGAATGTTATGTGCCTGCAAGAACTGGTGGTTAACCGGTTCAGCTGTTGACAAATGGACTGACTGTAGGTCGCTGTGGATAAAAGCGTCTGCTAAACGCTGTACATGTAAAACACCAACCTGTCAATCTGCAAGTGAGGGGGGGTTCAAGAAAGACTTTTTCTCGAGAATTCATGTCATTATGACCTTGGCCAGCGAGACTTGATTCCTCACCTACAGCACTTACATGGGAGTGTGTGTGAGAGAGAGAGAGGCAGAGAGAGAGAGGAAATGGAATGAGAGCCAGCTTGTTTTCTGGTGCTGTCCTCTCTTGTGAGACGTCCAAATCCATTATCTTGTAGTGGCAGCCTGACTGCCTCGGGACACACACACACACACACACACACACACACACACACATTCTGGTAGGTTTTCAGTTGAACTGTTTTGACTAAAGATTTGTAATGCTATGCTGTGCAATGTTATTTAAGTAACATGCAAGTAGAAGTGAGTACGATGTTGGTGCTAGTCCAAGAAAACGGCTGGTGGCACTAAAACTACACACATCAGGGCAGAGCCAAAGGTTGTGGGTTCTACCCCCGGCATGCCTGGCCTGCCTGTAGGCAGCCTTGATCACGTTCCTGACCCCCTGTCTGCTCATTAACACTTCAGCCCGGTCATCCTCCCCAGAATTTTAATGAGAGTGAGAGTTTTAGAGTTCTCCCATTTTGTCTTTGTTTGGAATTAAACGATGTTTGAAGTCTAGTTCTAGTCCTTTGTTTTAGCTAGTGGGGTAGTTTTCTTGGTTTCTTTAATAAAGATGCCTCTCTTCGGACAGAATATGTGTCCTCGAGAATTTATATTCGTTTAGTCCGAAAGGGTCTACCGATCAGAAGAACCAAAACGTTGAAAAAAAGATAAAGAATTTAAGTTGTGAATATTGTTCTAATCTTTAAACTATCCTTTAAATAATACATTTGATAGTATTTACCATCTTTGCTGAGCAAGAGTTTTGTATGAAATTAATCATTAATTGAAGGCCTGTCCCAAATAAAGGGATTGAAGCAAATAAAAGCCTGAGCTTTTATTTGAAGTTTAACGGGTAGGTTATATTTATGGACATTTTCTGTGTCATGGGGTTTGTTCGGAGGACAAAGTGCCAAGGAGCACACAGTTAGCCAGTGTTTGGTTTGGGGGGAAGAAAAGTCCTTAACACTCCAAAATGTGTGTTAAAGTACAGTTGTACATTGATTCTGCCAACTGGAACATGAACATAGCCCACTGCTAGTAGGGACGGCGACACATTAGTCGCCTTTTTGAGGAACATAATGGAAACACTGACTTTCCAGTCTGTGAACGACAGATTAGTTTTTACCGAACGTCTGCGGTATAGGACTTAATATTGAGATAAGAAAGCTACATAGCCAAGGGTTTAACAAACGTTCAATAGCGCTCAGTTCATATTCTGGCCTGCGCTGCCATCCTACACCTCTTTTATACCGTCGCACGCAGCATGTGCTTCAGCACAAAAGGTGTAAAAAATTGTAAGTTATGGAGAGAATTTGTGCCGTCCATGGCACACCCCGTCACGCGATGTCACCGTCATGTGAACACACTAGTGGTTATTGTCACCAGTGCGCTGTGTGTCGGCGTAGTGCGGTGTGCTACGGTGGCACTGCCATCTAATCTGTGTTGACTCAGGCAGTAGCCAGGTCACTCATCTCCGCTGAGAGGGGCCCTTGGCCCTTGGCTGGGACCTCACATCTCAACGGCAGAACATAGCAAAGCAACAAACTGTATTCAGAAACTCTCTCTAAAATGCGTGAACCTACGCAGAGTAGAGAACTTTGAGCATCTTCTCTCAGGCCCAAGCGCCCCTTTCTCCCAGACCGCCTCCTCACAATCAGGACGATGTCATGCCAAATCAGTTCTTCTCCCTCTCTCTCTCTTTCTCTCTCTCTCTCTCTCTCTCTGAAACCCTCCGCCGGGGAACGGGTAGCAATCACACTAACAAGCTAATCAGTTTAAGTGGCTTCAGCGTTAGCTTAGCGCAGCTAGCTAAAATGATTACATTTCAAAGGTCCTGGATTATTAAGAATTACACTAAGCGTTTTTGGCTGGACCGGCGGAGAGCTTGGCACAGCCTCACCTGAACACACAATGAGTTGTTTCTATGACGACCGCGAACGCTACTGTTTAACTAGCCCGCTAGGTGACAGAAAGGTCACGGAATCATAGTCAGTGTGAAACAGTCTTATAGGATTATGCTAATAGCATTTTATGGTCATATTATTAGCAAGAGACAAATAAGAATACAGTTTACAGACGTCACTGAATGCTTGACAGTGTTGGTGGTTATTTGAGTAGTCCTGTTTAATGGATAGCCTATTATATGCAATGTTTAGCAGTTACAGTTTGCAGTGTGGCTACATGGGCAGAATAAGTAGTAGTAATAGTACTACAGTGTCTGTTGACATCTCATACATAACGTATATGTGTATACTACATAGGCACACAGTGGTTAGTCTGTTTCTGCTGAAATTGGTTTCTAGACAATTTAATAATTATTGATTGAAAATATGAGTTAAAACCAATTAAAATCTTCATCACTAAGCCCTTTTGTCAGGTCGCTGCCTAGAAAAGGGTTCAATTTTAACATGTGACACCTCTATTTATTCCTCTAGACCTATCAAATCGATTCCATTGACTTTCAATGCAGTGTGTTTGCATTCTAAGCGATGCGCACACGTGTTGTGGTCGTGAGCGACTATGCACTTCATGTGCAATTCACTTCCTGGTCTATGTTTACACACCAGAAGTCACTGTTATCGACTCTAAATGATAGAGAGACTATGGGATTTACCTTCCAAGTGGATTCATTCGATCAAAGACAACTTTTGGTAACAAAACAACAAAGGTAAGACACAGTTTGTTGTTGTTATGGTAACAAAGTTCATTTACGGACAGTTCGATGAGTGTTCATTGCAGCGACAAACGGATTCTACGGATTCTGTTGGAATCTGTGGAGTCTCAGCTTTCAGACGACGTATCGTTTGTGTAGATGGCGTGAAGAAAAAAATTCCGATCTTTATTAACTTTTAGCGTGCGATCTGTGCAAAGGGAGCGTGAAGTTTACAATATGCTAATTTATTTGTTTAGGGTTGGAATTGTGTTTAGTTTGGGCAACAATGGGCTCAATGGCTTCACAGTGGAGACCCTTCACTTTCCAATGGTGTGTCACATGACTGTTTTCACTGTTTAAAGGGCTAAGACTTCATTGTTTGAGAGAGCAGAGAGTGCCCAGAACCAGGGACTCTCGGGATGATAAAACCATTTTCTGCTCTAACAAATTATTTTTCATATAAATTAGCAGCATTGAGATAAAATCTTCCAGTAGGCATTAGTTTCCTCTTTCTGTGTCTTCATCTTAGCAGGCAGCAATTTTCCTCAGTATCTCATTTGGACTTTTTAGACGGAAGAATTCCAGTGTAGCCTTAGTGGGTCAATCTGATAGGGTCTAACATTTCACCTTGAGTTATTCTCTAAAGGATATTAGTCTTTTGAAACATTATGAGGAGCTGTGTTTCATTATGCGTCTTCATCAGCACCTATTATTTTGCTTCTATTATGAGTCACTGTGCAATTATCATTAAAAACTGAGTCCCCTGCTGATTGTTAGTATCAAGTCTTCTTCATATTTCACATAGGAAATCACACCAAATACGGAAATAAGGTCTGTGTATAATAGAGAAGCGATGGCTTGACATCTGGGTGTCACAACCAATGTAGTTTTTCAGTCCTCTGTTAGCTTACTCGCCAGCCACATGCTAATGGTGACCAATCAAAATGTGCAGCGGTGGTGTCTGAGAGTGATTCACTGCGTTACAGTAAGACCCTTATTTGGGCTATGATGGGGTTTCCTTTGGGAAGTCTAAAGAGCAATTTCACGCTAAGAACCAGTGAGAATAAAATGCTAGCGTGCTCTACGACGCCCCCTACAGTGTGCTCTCTATAAGTGCAGGAGGGCAGCATAGTCTAGTAGCTAAGCCTACCTGGTCCTTGTCACTTTGGATAAGATGCAGTGTTTGGGTTCTTCTTCTGACTGCACTGGACACACACACACCTCTGCCTGCAATGCTTTCTGCTGTCCATCAGATGCTGATCAGGTCTTCTGATTGGACAGCGACTGTGACACCTCAAGGTCTGGCCGGCACAATGGCACAGTCCCTCGAGGTGGGGGTGAGCGTGTGGCTACCTGTCCCCCGGGTGTGTGGCTACCTGTCCCCCCGGGTGTGAGTCTAACTGTCCCCCGGGTGTGTGTCTACCTGTCCCCCCGGGTGTGTGGCTACCTGTCCCCCGGGTGTTTGTCTACATGTCCCCCCGGGTGTGGGGCTACCTGTCCCCCCGGGTGTGGGGCTACCTGTCCCCCGGGTGTGGGGCTACCTGTCCCCCCGGGTGTGTGTCTACCTGTCCCCCCTGGTGTGTGGCTACCTGTCCCCCCTGGTGTGTGGCTACCTGTCCCCCGGGTGTGGGGCTACCTGTCCCCCGGGTGTGGGTCTACCTGTCCCCGGGTGTGGGCACAATGGATGGTTTGCTGTTGTGCGGGGCCTGCTGTTCACCCTGCTCCCAGCTGCCACTAATGGCAGGCCAGCAGGATTAGACTGCTAGCGGTACGGCCTAGCGTTAGCAGAGCAGCAGTAGTGATGGGTTTTAATGTTGTGTACAAACATGCATCTAGTTAGCATTGGCAGTGATGATGCTCTTTTTCTACAGTGTACTTGTCTTGAAGTTCACAAATGTGCAAAAGATACGAATCCAACCCAATCAAAATGTGTCCCACTCAATTAACAGGGAGGCCAGTACTCATGGGTGGATTTTCACGTGGACACACACACAACACACACAGATTCCCTGAGAGCTGGCTGTGTCAGCGCTAATCTGACAGTTTGAGCTGAGAGCTGTAATGAGAAATGAATGGTGTTTGTGGCCATGCCCCAATCTGCCACCTTGTCAGTTAGACATGTAGCCCAGGCGTCCACCAACCGTCTAAGGGCTGTGGCATGCTCCCGCGTGCGGTGTGCCCATACCGCGCGCGTACGGTCGCCATGTTGGTGCACTACGACCTCACTTCTTCAAAATAATGCGCTGTTCTTCCTCTGTCACTCCCACTCCCCTACTCTACTGTCTACTGCCACCTACTGGATCGGCATGTTACTACACGTGTTCCCACATGTGCAGTCAACGTTCAGGCAAGGCACACGACACGCACGGACACAACATTTTGGCAGTGCACACACACACACACACACACACACACACACAGACTGAGTGATGACAAGATGGAGGATCACGATAAATTCTTCCTCAGCTCCACTGTTGCCATAGCAATCTCAGCAGCCTCTCTCTCTCTCTCTCTCTCTCTCTCTCTCTCTCTCTCTCTCTCTCTCTCTCTCTCTCTCCAGAAAAGTTGGACAGGGAGACACAGACAGGGAGACACAGACAGGGAGACACAGACAGGGAGACACAAACAGAGACAGCCTTTTGACACTCACCTTTATATCCTGCCAATTATTACAACACACTATCTTAACTAGGTGAACTTTTCTGAAGCTGCAAATAAAGGGGATTCTGATTTGACCTTTGCTATATTCAAGGTCAGAATCCACACCAGAATCCATCAATAATCCATTCTTTGTAGTCCAGTGTGTCCCCCCCCCCCCTCTGTGATGCCATGGAGAGGATAGACAGGGTGTTTCCCCCTCTCCTCCCCTCATCCCTCCATCATCTTATCCTCCCACTCCTTCTTCCTCCCCCTTCCTCTCCGTGTCTGGCCCTCTCTCGCCCCACCATCCCTCTGTCAGACACTCATCTCTCTCCGTCTGTTATGTGATGTCTGTGTTGTAGATGTGCTCTAAGTGACTGACATGAAGTCAGACCCAGGCTGCTGGACTCCTTCTCTGTGACTGTTTCCATTTAAGGCCCTCCTCCCTCCTCTCTGCTGGCGGGGCGTGGCATCTCGTCGCCCCCAGCTACCAGTGCCACGCCCCGGCCAGAACTAGCACCGTTTGGGGCCAGGTCAACCCCGCCCCTGTCCCCCAGCCCAAGGAGCTGGAACAAGAGCTTGAAAGCTAGACCTTCTGAAAGTACTGCTGATGACAGCTGAAGGAATGTTTGGCTCCACCTAATTCCCTCCACATAGGCTTTAAGGCCTAGCTTAGCGCTCTTACAATCAGGCTATTAGCAGACGCTTTGATCCACAGCATCCTACAGGGTACCATCCCACGTATTGCCAGGAGCAGGTAGGGGTCAGACTGTTATGGAAATTACAATTAACCACTCTGGATCAAGAGAACTGTTTTTAGTCTTAAGTTTATTTCTTTGCAAAGAGGAGACGAGGTTCACAAGCAGAGTTCTAACGTCTGAATGGGAAGGGTCTCAACCCTTACAGATGTGGCATAGACTTTTATACACATGATTAGGTCACAGGCAGGTCACACTAAATTAAAAGAAAACATTTCTCCATCTGAAACACCCTTATCAACAGGAGATAATAAAACAGACCCAGAGCAGGAAAAAGGTAATGAGGATTAGTTCAAAGAGAAGCTCTGAAACCCAGATGTAATTAACATTCCAAAACCCCCCTTTCACACACAGACTAAGTGGCTGTGTCCTTAACAAAGCAACTGTCTAAACATAGAATTGTAAAACACAGAAGTAGAAAAATAGTATATAATTAAAGATGAAATTTTCCAATACAAGACCTCTTGATACAGGCAGGCCAACTCGGAGCTTGAACCAGACCACTGGACTATCCTGCCCCCTGTCTGGTAAACTGAACATCCCATAAACGGATATGTTTCACTAGTGCCACACATGGCTTTCACTCATACAGTATACATACTATATGGCTCACTGACAGGGAACATACTAAACACTGTCAAGAAAAGACTCACTATTGTTTAACTGTGACTGCTTGAAGCGCATCTCAGCCAACCAATAACGGAACAGGCTGTTCAACTGCTGTCGGTTAGATGTATAAACATGGGGGATGAATGGCTATAGTTGCACTCTTTTAATGTAGTTTATTTTGTGCATTTTAATTTGGTTGTTTAATTTCCTTTCCTTTACTTGAAAAGGATCTACTTGAATTTGACTTCACGTCTTTACATCTTCTTCTTTCAAGACTTTCGCTTGCTCGGCTCTCATTAAATAATCTGCATTGTTTTTTACCTTATAGGTTTTTACCTTATAGTTAGCCTACAGTATAAAACCAGCAATTGACTAGGGCATTCTAAAGAACTCTGACTTAAATGTGTGTTCTAGCTGTTGTAAAAATGTATAAAGGGAGGCTTCAAACTCAGGAGCAAACCATCCATGCTGAGGTCATCAAGAGTTGGCACACTAATTTGGTGCTAGCTCCGGAGCTGAAATAGATTCAGTCTCTGTTTCAAGCGGTCTTTCTTTCCTTTTGTAGCTTTATTCTCCTTTCATGTTCTCTTTCCCCCCTCTGTGTCTCAGCTCAATAGGCGTTGGTATCGGACCGCAATCTCTGCCTCCACCTTGTGGCCACCCCATGTAATTACAGCCTCCCCGCGCTTCACGGCAGCACCAATAAACACTGAATAAGTCAGAGGACATTTTGAGGGCATGTAACGTCTGAGCACATTATTGGTTCATTTATCATATTTGGTCTTCCTTGTGCGGTGATGCCTTTCATAATCACTGCTGATTGATGTGAACAGCGTTTCAAACCATGGCTGGTACAGCTCCTGTATACAGATTCACCAGGAAGGGGAAGGATGTTTGTCAGTCCAAGGCTGTGTGAATAGAAGAACTGCAGTGGAGGAGGGATGAAATATTCAAATAAAAAACACTCAGACTATTGTAAATTCATAAATTCAATCAAGTCTAATTGTAGTGTTTAATAAAGCCTCTGGGCTTTATTACAGAAAGGTTTCTGTAGCCGTGTGTGTGTGTGTGTGTGAGAGAGAGAGAGAGAGAGCCCTTAACATGCAACGGCAAATACTTATTACGATTCCAGGTGAGGCTGAACACAATACTATATACTTGTGTGTATTGTGAACAAGTCTCCCTGCTGGGTCCACCTTCACTCATCATTTATTTATCATTTATGTATTATTACTGTTTGTACTGTGTATGCCTATTATCGTGAATTGAATTTCCTGCCCATGTCACTGCCTTATTTGGAGATTATACTCTTATAATACACTAAAATGTGCTTGTGTGCTGTGGGGACGTAAAGCACAGTGCACATTTAAAAACAAATGGTCACATTTGACCACAAGCTAGATGCTATTACAAACAGCTGAATACAAAATGGCTTTCCAAAACAGCGTCACACTTGGCATACAAACACGATTTCTGTGTTCTGTTATCTAGCTAGCAGGACTGTTTATCTAGCTAGCAGCGCTGCACATCTAGCTAGCAGCGCTGCACATCTAGCTAGCAGCGCTGCACATCTAGCTAGCAGCGCTGCACATCTTGGCGTGAGAACGGGTGACTAGCCAACAGCGTGTACCTCCTACCGTGGGCCACAGGCCTTGTCATCGGCCCTGATAAGGGCCCCAAACGACACCTACACACACTCAGCTGGAGTTTGCTGGGGCCATTATGCAAAGTGGAGCTGACAAGCCAATCAGCTGCAGACTTGCCCCCTTTTCTGTCTCTATGGCATCCACCCCACACACACACACACACACACAGTGCACCCCCGCCCCACAGCACGCCACAACACAGGTGGCATCAGTGCCTCATCACCCGTGTCTCTGAGTGCGCTCCATTCCCCGGCCCGGCCAGAGGGCAGCGTAACACTCAACAGCCCTCTCTGAGGCTACAGCACCGCTCATCTGGGAGGAGCAATGCCCATCTGCTGGGCCCGAGTAATGGAGGTGCCTTTAGTGGTCTGCCTCCGCTCGCTGGCCTCTCTCGGCTGGGGGATGTCCTTTGTTGGGAGGCCTTAATGTTGGTACTCTGCACCCCGGCCATGTGTGATTATCTGTTGTGTTCCGTTAGAACACGTAATGGTTCTATTACGTTCTATTACGTTAAGGTCCAGTCACAGGACACTGGCTGGCCTAAGGGGCCGTCCAGAACGGGGGTGTGGGGGGGGGTGTAAACGTGAAGAAACAAATATTAAAACACTTAACAGTGTTCTGTTGAAAGATGAACACACTATAAATAATATAGTGTCCTTCAAAGGCTTCATTGTTCAGCTTTAGGTTGTCCAGAGTACTTTATAATTAGTTCTAGTCTTTAATCTTATATTTTGATATCTTTATTTTCATTGATTTATTGTTTATCATTATTTAAAACCTATTTAATGTTATTAAATTAAATATTATAATGTGTTTGGTAACCTATGGTAACCTATGGTAGGTTATGGCAGGCATGGTTATAATGACTTTATGAAGCCTTGTCCGTCTTGGTGTGACAGGAAGGAAGGAACCATATGAAGGATGATGTCATCTGTGACTTCACATGCATTACTATCTTGTGTGTGTGTGTGTGTGTGTGTGTGTGTGTGTGTGTGTGTGTGTGTGTGTGTCGCTCATTACCAGCCTGTTAACCAGCTCAGTGAGCTCACTGCACACTGACTTCCACTATTGTGGAAAGAGCAGGTTTGGCCTGGAGGTTGCCATAACGGCAGATTACAGAAACTGTTAATATGGACTCATTGTATGCTTTGTAAAAACGGGTCAAGAGGGTCTTATTAACATGGAACTTTGACCGTTGATGAAGGCAGAGCAGTCGTTGATGGCTATTTGTGCAAAGCATCTGTGTGTTGCAGTTCAAATTCAACTTATTTCAAGTTTCCAATGCCTCCCTGGGTGTGTGGTGCCCTTGACTCTCATGTCATATGAAGCTTCTATTGGCCGGGCCCTTGAGACCGGCAGTGTAATGAACATTGATTGGCTGGTAAATGCACGACCAGATGTTTGATTATGCTGGGCCTCTGTGGCATTGGTGTCCTTTACACTTGACTGGGTCGCTCTGATACACACTCACACAAGCACTCAAACTAGAGAACAGCTAGGTACGTACACAAGCACCAGCATACTTCAGTGGGACATCTATTACCCAATCACAGCAGCTGGTCCCTACTAATGGAACATTTTATCTGGCCATGATTGGATGAGCCAAATTTCAATGACCACTCTTTGTTTATTCAACAGGCGGGTTCTGGAGGGTTCTGGAGGGTTCTGGCAGGTTCTGGTGGGTTCTGGCTGGTTCTGGCGGGCTTTGATGACTTCTCACCTCATTACGGCTTCAGCAAATGGCAGCATTGATTGTGAGGGGCTGGATAAAGGGGGGTGGGGGGGTCAACAGCTGGACCACACGGGGTCTGTGCCCTGTACAGTACTTCCATACCGTACATACATACAGTAAATCAATACACATCCATCCATGCAGTACATCCATCCAGTACATCCATCCAGTACATCCATCCATACAGTACATCCATCCAGTACATCCATCCATCCATCCATACAGTACATCCATCCAGTACATCCATATAGTACATCCATCCAGTACATCCATCCATACAGTACATCCATACAGTACATCCATCCATCCATCCAGTACATCCATCCAGTACATCCATATAGTTCATCCATCCAGTACATTCATCCAGTACATCCATCCATACAGTACATCCATACAGTACATCCATCCATCCATCCAGTACATCCAGTACATCCATACAGTACATCCATCCATCCATCCATCCATCCATCCATCCAGTACATCCATCCATCCATACAGTACATCCATACAGTACATCCATCCATCCATACAGTACATCCATACAGTACATCCATACAGTACATCCATACAGTACATCCATCCATCCATACAGTACGTCCATACAGTACCAGGCCACAGTCCACAGCAGTTGGTGCCCTGCAGTAATATGTTCCCATCATTTGAGGATGGAAGATTAGGCTTGTCTTTGTTAGGCAAAATAACAACCTACATCCCCGCCCCAGTGAACGGTGTCTACTGCTACGTTCTCCTGGTGCTGGCCGATACTGTTCCACTGAGTTGGAAGGTCAGGGGGAAAGAGTTATCTGTTTTCTGCTCCCCTCGGTCAGTCTAGTGGACGAAGTGGTGAACCCGCTGTAGTAATGAGTGGTCGCATTTAGCTCATCTGACACAATGTCATAAACTGCCTGTGATGAAACCTTCTATAAGCTTGCTGTCCACCAGCTAATGTGCTGCATGGAGATTAATAGTGCACATTACAACCAAATGCTAACAAGTTAAGTAGGGGACTGCAGACATTCCATGATTAGCTTCAAAATAATACATCATTCCATTCTTACATAGAACTGTTGGTTTCTCCAAATGAGGCCTGTGTTTTAATGAATGTATATCGTCTTAGTACAGTACCTGCTTGTACACTACTCTGTAATGGCGTTAAAATAACTCCCTCTGTGCTCCCTCTGTGTCTCCAGCAACAACCCATCATAGACTCAACCAGCGCAGTGGTTCTAGAGATCTTTTTCTAGCTGTAGCTGCTGTCTGCCCTGCAGGCAACACACTGGGACATAGGGTGGTTAACAGTGTTGCCTCTTTTGTGTAGCATTGGCTGGTTCTCCCTGTGTTCATGTGGGCTTACGCCAACAGAAGTTAGGCACCAGGGTTCCTAGAGGTGGGTCAAAAGACAAACTAGCCTTAGAAACTGAGCTTAACTGAAAACACCTGTGTGACTGTACAGGGGCTTCAGCTGCAGTTTAAATGTGTTTGCCACTGGTTCAAAGCATGTCCTGTTTATTTTGGGAACAAACCCTCAGAAAGTCTCCCAGTCTGTAATCTGTTATTTGGTCATCACCGCCCTTCAACGTGAAACGCAGCTGCACATGAAACCTTGGAACAGGGCTGTAGGACCACCACCTTGTTCTCACCTCTTCCCAGTGTTCCCACTCCATCATAAGGCTCTCTCCCACCGTCCAGTCACATGGCTGGCCTGTGATAGGAGGCTTCTAATCCTACATAATGACAGTGAGTACATCAGCACACGGCTGTGTGTGTGAGCGCTACATGGTGACTTGTTGTGACTGGTGCCCTGCCACCCAGCACACCGTGGACACGGTGAAGTAGACAACAGATGCTCACAGTTGATTGACAGGAAGTCTCGGGCACCAAGGAGACCCATCTGCTTTCTCCTTGAGCTGCCTACTGAAGAATGCTGTGAGCCCAGCACAGCGCTGGTTCCTCTGTCCCAAAGCTCTGTTAAGGCTGTGCATCGGTTTGTCCCAGGCTTCCATGTCGCTAAACATTTCTCTCTCTCCCCTTCCCCTCCGCTCCACCAGAGGCCTCCATCCTCTCCTACGATGGCAGCATGTACATGAAGGTAGTGATGCCTACAGTGATGCACACAGAGGCAGAGGACGCGTCCCTGCGCTTCCGCTCGCAGCGTGCCTACGGCCTGCTCATGGCCACAACGTCCCGGGACTCCGCCGACACGCTCCGCCTGGAGCTGGACGGCGGGCGTGTCAAGCTCACGGTCAACCTAGGTATCGTATGCCCCCCACCCCCACCTGCCACCTGCCACCCAGCACCTCCTCACGCATCGGTGCCGCTCGGCGGGCTCTTCACC
>JAODLI010035820.1:0-18732 GCA_027575585.1 Percopsis omiscomaycus | reverse complement strand
CCCCCCCCCCCCCCCCCCCCCCCCCCCCCCCCCCCCCCACACTCGGGTGACCCTGAATGTGTACATTGCATGCCGAAGCACGGCACCTACTTTGAGAGAGCCAGATCGAAACCGCACACAGAATGTATGTGTGTGTGTGTGTTTGTGTGTGTGTGTGTGTGTCCGGTGTAGATGGTGTGAAACCTAAAGACTCTCCACCAGCTGTAGAGAGACCACGGGTGACGGATGACGGGCGACCATGACCAGGAATCTGAGGGGTCAGCGGTGGGAACCCGGGAAGCCCTACATGAGATGCCTCCGAGGGGCAGGAATTTTGCGTGTAACCCAAAGCTCCTCATCTAGGGGAGGGTTTAGGGGTATGTAAAGAACTGCATACAGACTCACAATGTATAGCAGCTGCCACACAAACGGAGAGCTGGTCGCCCAGTTTAGAAAGGTGCATTGCTAAGGATTCAGATTTGTCAACGGCTTGGGGGGGGGGGGGGCACAAAGGTGTAAAACTCCTGACGCATTCCAGTGTGTGTGTGTGTGTGTGTGTGCGTGTGTGACCGTGTGTGTGCGCGTGTGTGAGCGTGTGTGTATAAGTGAGGCTGACAGTGTGGGTGGCCAAAGGATATTCTCATCTGCAAACAAACTTAACTGCTTTGGAGGAAGTGGCCTCTGAATACATAAATCTCTCCCTCCATGCGCAAACACTATAACGGCACAAAGGTAAATAGCTGTCACATTACCTTAGTCCTAGGGGTGTCCACTGTGCAAACATAAACCCTTTCCTGGCATCAGTGACTTGGCATTCTGACACACTGTGAGTGTGTGTGTGTGTGTGTAGCCCACACCCAACTAAAGTTCAGATGGTGTGTAGGGTCCGACAGGGCTGCTGAAGGCTTTATAGAGTACAGGCTACTGAGCTGTCCTGTACTGGAGCTATGGGACTGGGTGGATTTTTCAGGATATACCTAAGAGAACTCACACCTATTTCATTCACTCGCCCTACCTCCCTCACTCACTGCAAGTGTCCCCCCTCCATGTTAGGGTAAGGGCCATTTTTCTTCAGTGGTATAAACTGGTCATCATTCTCCTGTGACAAATTTCCTGCCAGGTGTCTAACCCTAACCCTAGGTTTGTCAGTGTAACTATACATAACGCATGCATAATTTTCTTAGTATGTTGATGTCCACAATGTCAGATGTCAATAACGGATTCAATTCACAGGGTTACATATAATCATTCCCACAAATCTTCACTTCTCACTGACTTGAACTCAGCTAAATCCTGTTCCAGAAGTACAGATTAATTAAATCCACACTGGAAGCTGAGCAGCATTCAGGATGCTGGCTTCCTTCCTTAAACAGAAGGTCACTTCAAAAGATTCAATTGTTTAGACTAACCTCAAAACAATTAATTCATCCACTTCAGCTCCAGTTTCATGTGTGAAACTAGCAGCAGAAATCTTAAGACACAAAGTCTGCATGTCAATATTCATGTTTCTAGTGTCACTTTAGAGAAAGTATGTGTACGGTGGTATGGTAAGTGTGAACATCTGTTCACATCATACACAGAGCCTCATTTGAATCTGAATCATCATTATGTCAGTTTTATGTACTCGTAAAATTAGGCAGCAAGGTATTAAACTGTAACAGATTTAAACAGTTTTAACAGTTGGGGTTGAGACACAGACTTAATTTGAGAGCATCTTTCTCCATAGGTTTTTTTAACCTACATGGGAAAATATTGTACAATAGAACGAGAACCACTTGTACAACGTAATTTATCTACCAAAAAAAAGACAAAGACTTTATATCTTCAGGCCACACAGTTTATGCACACAGGAGGACACACGCCAAACAGTACCACAGTGGTCTTAAACCACACCACTGGCTTCCTGCTAAACTATCAGAATTAAACAATACTAACTGTCATTTGCACGGCATATCAACTTCATAAAACCAGATTATACAGTCAAAACTGATTCACCTCAACCTGCCCTGAGTGGTTTGGGATATTACACAGAAAATAATAATATAGAAAGGTAAATAGGTCCAAGTGAAAACTTCACTTAACTCACTCATAAACATTACTAAATAGCAATGTTATTTAAATTTAGAGCAAAAGTGTTTCCTATAATAGCACTCCTGTAAGGCTACTATATTTGGCCAAACAGGTGAGCGTCAAAGGACTGTCTGCCCTCAAAAAACATACCACGTTTAAAGTGGTGTTGACAGTGTTGGCCAAATTCATTCATCGCTGAGGGGATGCTTAGCTGACAGAGGATGGGCAAAGACAGGGACTGGCTTCCTGTCCGTCTGTCTATCCATCTATGTGTATGGCAGTCGAAATAAGTGGGAGGGCAGAGGACGTCTATGTGTGCAGATGGTAGGCTACAGTAGAGGCCACACACTGACAGTTTTAATAGACTCCCAAAACTAAAGAGATACAGAAAGGGGAAAAGAGAAAAAAAAATGATACAATGGATGAGATGCCCGGCTACGTGCTTAGCATTCTCGTTGATGTTAATGACATTAACTTTGCTAGATTCAATCTGAGTTTTTTTAACCGATGCTTAGACGCACACCACGGTACAGACACCACAGACACCACGTCAAGTATGATTTCTGATTTATAACCTTGGCGATATGCTCATCACTGACACATGCACACTGTTAGGGCAGCCATCAGATCAGACCAATTACTGATTTTCTATATCGTTCTCCAAATTAAATAAAAACAAGCTACTATATCTTATCGCTGTTAAGATTTAAAAGAAACCTAGGGTAAAGGATAGGGTAAAACCTAGGGTTCGCTTAAAAGACAAAATTTAAGGAGTTACAATAGGCCTACAAAAAAACAATTCCAAAACATGGTGATTTGTCGTTCAAAAGTTAACATACTTACCTCTACAAAGAAGGTATCCATGTTTTGTAACAATGCCCAGCACCTCCAGTCTCTTTGTAGTCTGAGTTCAGGGTACCACAGTTGCGCTGGACAGGAAGATGTATTTCCAAATGCTTTCCATCCGAAAACATAAGAAGATTTTAAAATCCCCTCAGCAGTTTTCTCCTTTAAAACGAATATCGCCTTAGTAATCTTGCTACGTTATTTTTAATCACAAATCAGGCATTGTGAGCACTTTAGATAAATCGTTGTCTTCCTGCTGTTCGGGACAGCAGCCGTTCATGTGCGTTGTGTTCTCCTGTCTAGTCATTTCAATGGGCCCGGCATATTATTCAGCGAGGCGGGGCTTGAGATACCAGCCACTCCCATAGCACACGCCCTTCACAAGGCGTCTGCTTTACAAAGGGACCAGCGGTTATACCCTTAGACCGTGTAAAAATACGTTAAAACAAGGAGGTAGAATTCTACCTCGGTGTTTGCATGGCTAGACGGTGGAAGTGCACATTCATTTTCTCTCTTACAAAAGCTCAATTTTAAATGTCTACCTGTTTCTTTTTACAGGAAGGCCTAATCAATAGTTAAGAATATGTTCAAATTAAGGTATTCAGGTCAATTGCTTTTGCATATGCTTTCCCATGTTTAAGCAAACCAAGAATAACAATTCTTTTTGACTTCCTCCTTAGGGAAAAATAAAGAAATCATGGGCGAGGAAAAGACAGGATGGTCTTTGTTTTTGCATGTGCATCTACTATGTGCATCTCAAAACCACCTCCTACAATTTTAAAGATAGTTATTTAGACCAAAATTACTTAGGACTATTGCCTTTACAGTATACAGTACCAAGCGATATAATGGCCTTGTTTTTTTAATATATAATCAAGAAATGTAATCAGTGCCAATGTTTTATTGTCCCATTTTTAAATCACTAATCACTGAAAATAAATTCACCTTACTGGTGATTTTTCATTTAGCTTTATTTTTTTCTACATTTGACAGATGTGATATATCACATTAATGGCAATATATTTATTCCCACTGATGTACCCATGAGGAGGGAAGATACACATATTTTTTAATTTATAACAACATGCCAGTGAGATAAGGAATTCAGACACTGACATGTGCTTAACCGTGGGCTAAAACACGCATAAATCCAACATGAGATGATGTCAGAGAAGACCCATCTTGGCAGATTTGATACAGCCTGTTATGTAATCAGTGTCTTCCAGAATGGGATGATAAATACTGTACGTTTTCAAATAGCAGGGTGAAAGGCATGTTTCGATCGTATGGGCACTAGGCTGTGATTGTAAAATATACATATTTTAATTTAATGAAGTATATAGATTCATAGATTGTTTTAGGTATCAAGGTTGGCAAGTTTAACTAGGTTAGTGGTGCTCTCTTGATCATTAGGTTAATAGGAGCTTACATAAACACAACACATCTATTGTTGTGTGTTGTTTGTGTTGCAGAAACCTGAAATCTTATTAGTGAGGAGCATTATACTGCCAACTGTAGACTGTTACTGGAAGCATAAAATCTTGGCAGCCAACAGCCTACTTTAGTGTACAGAGAACATACAGTATTCTAGGCTTTGTAGAAGCAGCTGATCCCTCATGTAAAAAGGCATCATGCTGGGCAGTCTGTATAGGCTAATGCTAGCTCACCAGTGAAGAAAATAGGCCTTTGACCACATTCACTACAAATGAAATTATGCTTTATTCAGAACAAAGCGTCTTTTCTCTGACCTCTGTTTCTGTTATTTGGTAAGGCTACAAGTGCCCTCTGAAATGTTAAAATTAAATGATGAACTGTATGGATCCAGCTCTAATGCAAAAAGGAAGATTCACAGGATATGCAATACAGGTCTCTGCATGGCATGCTCAAATTGTTATTGGGATTTCAGTTTTCTAATTGAATTTTTTGATGCCATGACATTCAGATAAAAATGTCAGTTCAGGAATATGTCATCAATTATTATTTCTACTGTCAAATAATTTTAGGCTACTTTAAATATGCTCACGTCACCATTAGCACTGCGCATGGTACAGATGATGCCCAAGGTTAGCTGACCTTAATCCTAACATTCAGAGGAATGCAGGATCTACGGGAACACCGTGTGATAGGCTGACTGTATTGGCAGGACAACAGCTTTTCCCATTAAGCATTTGCAGAGTCCAAACAATAGAGAATGAATTGCTCTTTCAATGAGTGACTTATTAGAGCCCTTTACTTCTGTCCCACATGTGACAATATAGGAAGTTGTCAGGCAAAGAGCATGTGTAACCAAATCTAGCTCCATCTCTACCTGAGGGAACAAAGAATCTAGAACAAAACATCCATTTGACCATCCAGTGAGACCCCAAGGGTAATGAGGGATATGGGGGAGGGGTAGTGGTCATACGACTTTCTGGTCTTGACTCTTGCCAAAGTCTCTGAACTACATGTGTGTTAGGTTAGAAAATTGCTCTCTTATTTTTTAAATGTCCAACTCTATGATGATATGTAAAAATCTAATCGTAGAGACAAAGCTTGCAAAATCAGGATTGGTTAAACCAGGCTATATTCTAGCTAGAATAAATAACTTCATGAAATGCCTATATAATTATCACTGACAGTTAGTTTTACTGGTGCTGGCCTGCATTACTTGTAATACTTGGACAGCCTGTTAAATTACCCCCAACTGTAATTGCGATATTAAACATCTGATTTCGTACATAGGCCTATAAGCTTTATCCACTGCCAGTTGGGTTCCCTTCAAAAGAAATGGTTTCAGAGAATAATTGGAGAGAATTCACACATTGGTCATTTTTGAGGTGGCGGTTTTTCATTACCAATGGAAAAACAGAAATCTCTGTGGCTTAAAGATTGGTCGCATCCACATTGAAATCCAATGCATGTGCTCTAATCTGAAAGAGGCTGGTGTCCATTTAGTAAATGTGGGTAATGCATGTATGGGGAGGGTGCCTGGTCAATGGATTAAAATCCATCAACCACCATTTATTATGGTGAGATTCTTAAGTCCTTTGGAGTGACATGTAGGCCTCTAAACTGGAAGCTTCAGTTACAGGCCTTAGTGCTTATGCTTCCATCCATTCTTTGTACAGTAAAAATTATATGTCTACCCATATAATTTTTTGTCAACTAACTAACCAAATAGTAAATAAATAAAGACAAATGTATAGCAGAAACTTGATGCAGGACTGCATGTTTCTTTCATATCCATATGGCTCAAGACCAGGCCTTTTTTTAACTTGACAAAACAAGGGTCACCAGATCATGGTTCAGCAATGCTAAAATCTGATTGAGCCTGATGGAGACAATGATATTATGTTGACCTTCCTATTGGTAGATAAGCCCTTGAGCAAGGTCAGTCTAGTAGGTTGAAGGACCCTTGTGCAGCCTCATGTTGAATGGTGATGACTGGCTAGTTCTGGTTCGAGTGCATCCGATGGAAGTCCTATTTACTGAGAGGAACTGTTTCATTAATTTCTCGACAGCCACAAGCTATCACTAACAAAAGGTCCACAAACAACACTTAACTTGGCATGGTTGGATTATGTCAAGTGTGCCCATCCGTGCATTGACGGTACTGTCACATACAGTAAAAAACATACTGACAATTTTGCTGCTAAGGAAATACTGTATATTTACAAAATATTGCAAGCCCCAAATAGATTGACTGATAACTGAACACCCAGAGGTCCATACAACTGACACATTCAATAGCAGGAAGTCAAATGAAATGCCACACAAGTTTTGAATACATTTGTTTGAAAATGTCTGATATGCATTAAAATATGATATGCTCTGTCGATGGAGATTTTATTGTGAGAAGGGACATATTTAGCTCTAAAAAAGGCTCTAAAAAATCCAATATGAATACGTATGTAAAATAGCAGTTTAGCAGCAAAACCATTAATGAAAATAAAATTATTTCATCATTTATATTGCCCAATCTATCTAATTAAACGAATAAGATGTGTGTGCCATCTATCCCTTTCCTGAGATTTGGACTGGGTGTCAGGGGCATAGACATAAAATAAATGTATTCTAGGTCTATGGTCAGGGGAGCATCAGAGTAATGAAGTGGACACACCCAGCATACAGAGGCAACAGGGAGGAAGGGGGAATGGATGAAATTGATTGAATCAGCCTTGTTTTTGGATTAGATGGATGGCAAGAGGGGGAGAGAAAAAGTGATTGAGATTGAATGAAACATCTAACAATATCATTACAGTTTTGTGATTCAATCTTTATGGGATCACTCTTCTAGGCAGCAGCACAATAACCCGCAAATATGGCCAATGACAGATCCCTGTGCCGCGTTTATTGAATTATGGGACTGGTACTGGAGCACCAAAGAGCCCACATAACGGCAATTAAAAACATTACTCACGCCTCTGTCAATCTGTCAGTACATATTCCTTATCTGTCCTCTTGTCATCAAGGGTACAAACAACAGATGATGAGATTAATACATTACCAAATGCAGGTTTGAGATTAAAATGTGAAAAGCCTAGGTGTTTTATATTTTCTGACACTTAAGATGATGGATGGAGAACATACAGTAGGTCCTATGGTAGGAATCTCTGTCCACGCCGGGTTCATTGTGTCATGACGAACCAGGTTCCAAGCAGTTGAATTGCAAAATACATCTTTCCACAAACATTCCTCTATGAGTGTAGGCCTCCACTCCATGCACATACCGTGCCTTCCTTCAGGCCAGCTCATGCTCTTCCCATGCTCTCAAAGACTGTCAACTTCCTGTTTGTTTCTAATATGCTGCCACACTGAGAATGATGTTCCATTAAAAATGATTATTGCTGTTACCATTACCATTGTCGGCTGCTTTAAGTAACCTCAAGAGTCCTGCATGGAATGGGACACAAACAGCCGCCCAGATGAATCAAGTAAAGGCCCCTAAACATCATGCCACTGGACTGCTCACTTCTTATTGTGTGTTTTATTGTTCATTGTTTAGTTTCCCTGAACTGATTAAGGTCTCAGAATATTTCTTAGTCAGTAAGTGTGTTATTCTCAGCCACATGTAAAGCATGGCAGTGAATCACTGGCCTGGCCTGGAAAAAAATAAAAAACGTCACATTCTCTTAGTGCCCTGCGGCTGAGTGTATTCTCAGCCAGAGCTCAGGCCTTTTAGCGAGGTGTGCAGGACATTATATAGTGTTGTCTCGTGTCACATGATTCAACTGTGTGACAGACAGCTCAACGTTTAGACCTTACCTTCGGAATAAGGTACTTTCCTGATCTACAAAGATTTTCTTATATGTATTTGGCAAGAGTATATAATCAAGTGCTTAGGTTCAGATATTTTCTGAATTTTGCGGCTGTGATCACATACATTTTATAGTGTTAACTTGACACTATTCTAGATATTATTTGAGGTGTCATATTAACTCTCTAAGTGTCAATTTAATACTATGTAATTTACTTTGGTTTCAAAGACCCATCCCTAACATTTTAATTTCTATATCCAAACCACTTAAAGCTAAAAATACAGTACAATCACCTCAACAGTTACCTCAGTAGCCTAATATGCAGAGAGTGGTTTAGTGGTTGTAGCATCAGATTTAGAATTATCAGATGATGAGCCTGCACTCATCTCGGCAAAAAATTAAATAGGAGTTGTGTGCGATTTTGGCATTTCAGCATCACATTTCTCAAATGAAATGAAGGCATACATTAAGGTCTGGGTACACCTGCCTCCGGAGATGGACAAAGGGCTTTTTGGAGGAGAGGGGCTCTCTTTCAGTTTAATTACAGACTCATTGACACATGACTTCATTCAAACGACGCCCCTCCCTTGGGTGCTTCCATTTTCTACCATCAAGACAGGGCCCCTTCAATTACAGTGGGCGGGTCTAGTCAGAACCTGAAAACTATCATGCAGCATGTTGGGAGAAAAAGAACGATACATGAAGTGGTTCAACTAAGGTCAACAAATGACAGGGTCTGCTGCTGAACTAATGAGAGTTAAGTAGTTCTTCTGGTTCATGTTAGCCTGGATCGCTTGCCCAGGCTTCCATCTCTACAAGCTTCTCCTTTTTTGTGGTTTGAACACCAATTTCTCCACAAGCTCAGCGGTCGAAGCCGGGTTATTACTGAGCTTTCATTAAAGGGTATCGCCACTTGTGCACTCATAACCAAATTACAAGCCCAACACATCCCTCATCCCAGACTCCCAGGGCAATTATCTGTCTGACTGTAGGCTAATGAGCCAAAGAGCCAGGGCATTTACACTATCTACAGTTGGGATCAGTTGCCATTGGAGATCGCAAGGCCACCCCTCTAAAAGTGGAGACTGATGAGTTAAGAGGCAGTGCAGGAAATTAGATTATACGGTATAGACAGTCGTTACAACAGAAGGGGGTGTGACAGAGAATGGGGTAAAAGCATTCTGTATATATGTGTGTGTGTGTGTCTCTGTCTGTGCATGTGTATGAAAGGAGCAGAAAGAGAGAGTATTGTGTAGCCATATGAACAGGGTTACATTTATGGAAGTGTGGCTTTGCCCACACAGCTGAGTAGGCAAATGCAGACTTTATTAATTACAATTAGGTCATTTAGCAGACACTTTTATCCAAATTGACTTACATGGTGCTATTGCATGGAGCATAGGGGTTAGGCATCTTGCTCAAGGATGCTTACAGGTAGGCCAACTCACGCCCTTCCGGCTGGGATTTCAACACCTAGACAACTAGACTATCCTGCCCCCATATTAACTTACATTACCAGTATTAACCTGCTTTGGTTTAGCATTACAAACTGCTGTTACCACATCTGGAGTCAATACAAACCACAACATCAGCCTCAGCATTTCCAAATAGCTTGGACTCACTGTGGGGTACTCATTGGCTTTTTCAGTGGACATGACTCATGGTATCATCGTTTCTCTAATAGTTATCTTAACACACCACCCTGAAGCAAATGACTCAGACATGGCGATGTCATTGCCACAGTCTCTTGTATTCATGGGGATTTGTAGGTAAATTGGCAAAAGTAGCCTACTACATAATGATTATTTGTGACACAGTACTCAATACACCTCAAATAGATTACATTTTCCGTTTTTATTTAGAAATCAAATAAATACATGAAAATGTCTAATGTATATTTCACATATTGTGAGGCCATCATGGTGCATTTCTATTCTAAATAACGGTTATCAAGCGCCACCTTGTGTCCCTGAAAAACAATCACTTAGTTACACTTTTTGTTGCTCAGTTACAATTCTCAGGTGAGCGTTTAAAATATCATCAAAACATTTTATTCAAACATCAACCTAATCATGTAATAAGCCTGAATTATTAATTGTGTTAATATTTGATCCATCTCGTTGCTTGATTGATGTTTGAAATCAACGGTGTTTAGGACCCGGCAGATGTTCATTGTGAATCACATGATTGTGATTTTAAAGTTGGGCCGTCGCATGATCTTTCCTTGTCTATACAGGGTAATACTGTGTCGCTACAAAGAATGCACAGCGAAGTGACTCCATATAGCCTACACATGAGTTCGTAATGACATTTTAATATAGTTTTAGTCCTGACTCACAGGGACGTAGCTACACATGGCTGTGAAGATCCTGTGTTTCGTTGCAGTGAATTTGGTATATTTTGCTGTAAACGGAAACTTGGTAAGATACATAAAATAAAGGAAAAATCGAAAAACGAATCTGATTATTTATTTGTAATCTCTGGAATCTTAAATGCGCAGTTCCTGTTATTTTAAAATGCTGCCTTGCCTTCATGTCGCTTGATCTCGTAATGTTCAAAACATCCGAGGGTCTTGAAGTTGTTATTGGTGTTATCATATCAGACTGTATCATTCTAGGTTTTTAGAATACTTTAGAAATAACACACCACGCATATTAGCTACACGTGGTCCTTTTCGAATGTATATCAGATAATTCAATCATTTTATATTAGCCTTAATCTGAATATTTTATTTTAATCTTTTTTAATATGAGAGGTTTTGGCATACGTGAATTAGAATCCACCCTGCAGCATTTGCAACAAATGCACATGTTTTAAAAATATATCTTTGTTTTAAGAAAATCAATTGTTCAATCAATCAATTGTTTTTTGCAGGTCTCTGGGGGCAGAACCTTCTCTATAGACTACAAGAACAACTGTTTCTTAAAAGATGGAAAGCCTTTCCAATATATATCTGGCAGTATTCACTATTCCAGAATCCCACAGTACTACTGGAAGGATCGGCTGGTCAAGATGTATATGGCTGGGCTAAATGCAGTCCAGATGTAAGTCGACATACTTTAGTTGATAATTTTTTACCTATCACTGCAGCATTTCTTTATTAAACATTAATAATGCAATATACTCTATGTCCATACAGATATGTGCCTTGGAATTTTCACGAGTCAGTAGAGGGGGTGAATGACTTTTCAGGGGACCGAGATTTGGAGCACTTCCTGGACATAGCTAACCAAACCGGTCTTCTGGTGATTCTGCGCCCAGGGCCGTATATATGTGCTGAATGGGAAATGGTGATCAGTTTTCTGTCCTCTGGTTTTACCTTAATGTATTCTCTCTTTATGCAACACTCTCTCCTGTGTAGTACTGCTATACTGATTTGTGTTCTGATCATATTTTCACACTCTCAAACTTCCTCTGGGGCAGTTGATAAGTCATGACGTCTCTCTCCCTCTCAGGGTGGTTTACCAGCTTGGCTACTCCAGAAACCCAACATCATACTACGCTCTGCTGATGCCGGTTTGTTTCCCTACTGCCCCCCCCTTTCTCTTGGTCAATGTGTTATTTCTACACTGACTACTTGTACTGTGTTTCAGATTACCTACAGGCAGTGAGCCACTGGCTATCTGTTCTCCTCCCCAAAGTGAAGCGCTGGCTTTATTCCAATGGGGGTAACATTATAACTGTTCAGGTAGACAGCCCAGACACCTTTTGAGAAAGTACACTGTGTAGCCTATCACTATGGCTTTTATTAAACACCCCTGCCCTCTACAGGTTGAGAATGAGTATGGAAGTTACTATGCTTGCGACTACAACTATATGCGGCAACTGCAAACTTTGTTCCGCTTCTTCCTGGGCGAAGACACGGTCCTCTTCACCACTGATGGCAACACAGACAAGGAAATGACGTGTGGCAGTCTAGAAGGCTTATATGCCACCATAGACTTTGGCACAGGTTGGTGTTGTTTGTAGATATGATACTCTATGGCATTGACCTGTTTTATCTGAGTGCGCATTCCTTTATGCAATAAAACGCCCAGTTATGTGCTTAACTGGGTTATGTTTAGAGGGTCTTTAAAGCATTCATTCATTTATAAATATTTATAAGCTGCCTTTTTAAATTTGGCTGGTAATAAGCTGATTAAAATGCTGATTGTAGATGTCATTTTCTACATCTAGGCACCAATATAACTGAAGCGTTCCGACGGCAAAGGAGGTTTGAACCACAAGGTCCACTGGTAAGTTCATTCATACAATTTTCTCATTCTGTAAATGTAGAAACCGATGAATGGAATACTCAAAAGGTAGATTTTATATGACTGGTTATTACCGGTTACTGTTCCCGCAGGTGAACTCCGAGTTCTACACTGGCTGGCTGGACCACTGGGGAGACCAGCATGCTGCTGTTGATACCAAGGTGGTCAGCCGTATGCTTGGGGAAATGCTGACCATGGGGGCCAGTGTCAACATGTATGTCGCTCTAACATTAATCCCTCTAGGTACAACCATGTCTAGGTCTATATATCACCAATTGCTCTTGAGAGGCCAAAGACATAGTAAACAAGGAATGAGGCATGATGAAGAAAAAACGGGGCTTCAGAAATTATAATACTTTCCACCCTACTCTTTCAGGTACATGTTTGAAGGAGGGACTAATTTTGGTTACTGGAATGGTAAGGTCACATCATACAATATGTATCAATAATATTATCTCAGCATCCAGGTTCAGACATTATTGGAAAGCTGATTAAGTAAGCATTGTGTTGTGGCAATCCACCCAAAGGGGCTGATCACGACAACAGGTTCCGCTCTGTGGTGACTAGTTATGATTACAACGCCCCGCTGTCTGAGGCAGGAGACCCCACAGAGAAACTGTATGCTATCAGAGAGATCATTAAGAAGGTACCCTCTGTGCATCGCTAACCATATGTTATGGCATGAATCTAGTCTACATTGACTAAGCACTTCAGAGTTATTGCACTATTATTCTATTGGGCACTGTTTTGTTTTCAGTTTAGAAAGGTTCCACCTGGTCCCATGCCACCAGCAACTCCCAAGTTCGGCTATGGCTTTGTGACCCTAAGAAAGGTATTATTAGTGAAGTCAATTTGTATTTAAGGTGCATTATCAGCACAGATGTCTCAACATGCTTTACATTAAAAGCAATAAAAACAACACGGTTCACTAGTTGATAGTGGGGTATACATACAGTGGATATTATAAATACACACACAGCCATTAAATAAGATTGCGCCTGGCCTAAAGTAAAACTTTACAGTATACATTCACATGTTCATATGTTCATGAAATAGCATATATAGTGGAAAATAAATGTCTGGAAATAAATAAAAACCCTGCAATCTCAGATATTATTAATCTTTTATAGGTTGGCAACATCAGTAGCCTGTTGGGCACCCTCTCACCACAGGGGCCAGTCAAATCTCAGTATCCTCTCACATTTGAAGAGATAAAACAGGTATGAAGCCTCTCTGCAGGTAGTCATAAAGCTAACAGCGAATGGTTAGTACACCTCTTGAAAAACAGAACTTCTAGGCTGTTTTGTCTGCAACCTGTTGTGCCTATTGTATTGTAGTACTATGGATATATGCTGTATAGGACCAAACTGCCCAGGGACCTCTCAAAGCCCACACCACTCATCTCTCCACTGAATGGGGTTCATGACCGTGCCTATGTGTCCGTCAATGGGGTAGGTGCTCATAATGATTGTTGTCCAGCCAATCACATGACCAGTTTCATAATAACACAGGGAAATATTAATATAATATAGTGTACTAAACATTATGTATTATGCCAGCTCTCTCCTGGAAATAGAATGATTTGGTAAATCAAAGTGAAAGCTCTGATCTCTAGTTGATTCTAGGAGAGAAAACAGGTTAAAGGAGTTTTCATATTGAAACAGTTCACACAGTATGAAACATCTTTCAAAAAAGTTTGAAAGATGTTTACTAGTAGGTAGGCTGGTTTGACTGTTTCAAGGACTGAAAAATGCCTAGGTTTGTCATACTCAACAGGTTATATCTGGAATGCTCTACCACCTCAAAGTAACCCAGCCAACATAGGCCAGTGGGTGAAAACAGCCCACTGATGTAAAACGTCAAGGGAAGCTGCCGTGAATTGTGTAAAAGTCTAGACTTAACTGTGTGGTTAACTGACAGTTCACAACACACTAAGACCCATAGAAGACAAACTAGTACAAAAACAAAACGTGAAACTGAGTGTGTGTGCAGGTGTTCCAGGGTGTTCTGGAGAGAGACACCATACTAGTGATAAAAGTCACAGGACAGGAAGGAAACACCATGGACATTCTAGTGGAGAACATGGGCAGAGTTAACTTTGGCAGCAGAATTAACGACTATAAGGTACGGCAGTCATCCTCACACACCCAACAGGAAGTGGGCGATGAACCTCTGAAGTAATAAATCATCAAACTCCATAGAGGGCAATCAATCAAATCACAATTTTTTGCATACATCAATTGTCTATATATATAGAACTGTGTGTGGCTATTAAAGGCTTTATAAAACACATTCATATTTTAGGGATAGTTATGTGTAAAAATGTAAAATGCATTCTGCAGGGCCTCCTGAGTAACCTGATTTTAGGTAAAGATGTTCTAACTGACTGGGAGATCTACCCTCTGGACATTGATGGAGCCATAGCCAGTAGATGGCCTTATTCAGACAATCGTCAATCTGCCACTCAGAGGGAGTCTTTAGTTGGGCCAGTTTTCTACATGGGGACCCTGCAGCCCAATGGTTTGGCATGGGACTCCTTCCTTAAGCTCAATGAATGGACAAAGGTATGGAGAACTGATGTTGCTGAACCAAAGCTTCCAACAAACATTCTATATATCAAATAAGCATAGGCTTAATTTATGAAGGAAATGAGTTACATATACATGCAGACAATGTGTAAATACAAAACTTTGTAGTCAAAACGGTACTGAATAGGTACAGCAAGCAGTGCACCAGCATTGTCAATGCTGGTGCACTGGTGTACCCAATAGAAACAGACCTACAATTATTGTTAGCAGCTACACCTGTGACTATGACACCTCTGTGAAAAGAGGTGTTGTCAATAATCTATTGTCCTGTTTGTTTTCCTATCAGGGCCAGGTGTGGATAAATGGTGTAAATCTAGGCAGATACTGGCCAACCAGGGGCCCTCAACAGACTTTGTATGTCCCAGGACCCCTGCTTAGCACCACCCAGCCCAACAACATCACAGTGCTGGAGCTGGAGCAGGCCCCGGCACACATGCGCGTTCTTTTCATGGACCGGCCCCAACTCAACAGCGCTGCAGGGATGTCCTGAGCCAGCAGCTGTGTCGGATAACATGGCACTGCTCAGGGCACAATACCACACGGGAATTCAGTTACAAGCATGCTTAATTCCAATGGGGGTTCATTGCAGCGTAACAGAAAAATACATGACGGCTTACCTTCATCACAAATAGCTGACAGATATGGATCTGTTTTATTGATTTGATTTTCAGAATGTAATCAACTGACCATATATCATGACAACCGTACAGAATAAATTACAGCATTGTGCTCATTTTCTTATCTGTATTTTATTTGCATATTTAGTGATTTACAGTGCCACTTGATATTTTGTTGATTTGTTGACTATAATAGTCTTGCCTTTGACTGCCATAATCAAGTTATCTTGACAAGTAGATGAGTCCAAACTTAATGCTAAACCTGAAAGCAGCACCCTGGCAAAGCTCATAACCTCAACCACATCTTTAGATTTAGGCAGTGGATATTTGTTGTTGAATGACGTTGGTTAACCTCTACTTAGCCATCATGCTCTCTGGGGTGTGCTGACAGACACCATTATAAACCTGTGAATTTAACAATTTCTAGCCAAACCAACCTTGACTATTCACTTAAGTATACAAATTTGATGATCAACAGTGAGGTAGCCTGGCTCAATAGACACTAGTCTACTTGGCTGTTAGCTCTTGGCTGAGGGGGCATTGGCTTTGCGATGTGCCTGGACACAGCGAGGGCTACAAAATGAATAATCGCAGTAGTTAAACGGTATCTTTTCTAGAAGAGACTCTCCACACAGCCAGCACCTCCTGAACACACAGAAAAGTAAACTGTCATCATCAGAAATATTGATCAATACCAATGACTTGACCACCTTTTTTTAAGTCTTACTTGACATTGGAGACGCCAACTTCCGTTGCAGCTTTCTGATCTGCTAGCCTCCTCTCAGCTGCCAGTGCTCTCTAAATTCAAGAAGAAATTAAAAATTGAAAAAGCAATTATGGGATTTTCAACCTGTCTGATAGAGAACCATATCTATTTAAAATGAAAATCAAAAAAGTGACACCTTTTCACGGTCAGTGAGAGAAGCAAACCTCCTCTTCTCTTCAGCCTCCAGCTCTTGTTTCCTCTTCTCCTCTTTCTGCTCTTTCTCTCTCTGTTTCTTGGCAGCCTTTTGAGCCTTCTTTTTTTCCATCTTTTTCGATTCGACCTCTGCATTTAGTGGCCCCGGAACCTTGAATGTCAGACAACTGTATTCATTATAAAGAGTACAAATACCAACCAACCATGTTTTATTTCCATCCATGCGCATTTGCAACTCAAATGATTTCATTAATTCGTTTTCCCTATCTAGCTTATAAATTGTGTTAATTTGTTCAGCCTTGAATAGAATAATATAACTATTCCAACAGGTACTCAAATTGTAATTGCCAACAGTTCCAGCCTGCTTCTGTTCTGTGTGCTTTCTCTGTTAATGTCAGGGTGGATTAAATACTTGATCACATGGTAATACATGGTACTTCTTCTACATTTGTTTTTTCTATTTCTAGACTTGTGTTTTAATTTGTCACATTTTCAAATATGATCCGAAAGTGCCAGTGAGCCTTGGTGTCCTACTGAAGGAACCCAGAAGGAACCCTTAAGGAACCCTGCGGCACAAGCAGGGTGTCATTTCATCTTCTCTATTCTGTACTGCGCTAGCGCCATCTATGCAATAAATATTCTAAATCAAAGTGTTTGCCTCGAGGCAACCTAGGTTTGGGCGATACTTAGCCAAGTTTATTTGCAAGATGTCTACTTTTGCCCTTTAGCAATCAGCAAATCGCAGGTTTAAATAAGACGGGATGGATCACGGCGGTGACGTGCGGTCTGAGTAGGCAGGGTAGGCACAAAGAAATCAATCTTATTGTATTCCAAATAAGTATTTTTTTCTGCAGTGATTATTTGTCAGCTGTAATTTCATTGTCATTACTCCCATTTTTTTTATTTTGATTTAGTTTATTTAAATAAGAAATATGTTGGCAATTTCGCAAAATCTGCAGAGGCTGTGCTCAGCCTCGTTTCGCTCTAAAGTTCGGGGTCAATTAGAAACAACATGCATATTCCCTTGTTAAACCCAAACCAAGTAACGTCTATGTGGCCTATCATTATTGCAGAGATCAGATCAACATATGTGTCCTAAACATCTGACCATCAGATTATCTTTACATCAGGCTCTATGGTCCTGCCAGCTCATCATCAATTTGAATACGGATAAGTTTACTGGTCACGCATTTACTTACTTTGCGAGTCATGCAGACTCAACAGGTGAGATGTGTTGCGCAGACAAGCAGTATGCCACGAACTGCTCTGCACCTAATGTAGTGACTTGCCTTTTTTTCGTCGCCTACCCTGACTTAAACCTCACCGCACGTCACGGGATCACGGGAAAAGTCAGTGTGAACATTACTTACCTGTGCTTTGCTGTAGTCGTATTTGTCAGGATTCTCACCCATATATTTGCGAAAGACATTCCTAGTGTCCTTGTCAGGGGCAACAATATATGGTGTCTGGCCTTTATTATCCCTGTAGAAAAGTGTAGAAATGCATTGTGTTTTTCGGTCTTTTTACTGTTGCTTAAATATATTATTATGCCTTTACTATTTTAATACACAGTATACCTGCAGGCTGGGTTTGACCCTGCATCCATCAGCAGCTTTACTACAGCCTTCTGTGCAGCCGCTGAGGCAACATGTAGAAGAGTGAAGCCTGCAGAGTCTATGGGTTTGTTGAGGAGAGCTAAAGGACTGAGACTAACAGCTGTCTTTTCAGTCTGTTCTGGGCTCTCCCTTGCTGTCTTGTCCGGTATCTGGATGAGGCTGCACAAGGAGTCCACATCCCCGATCTTACAGGCCGTATAGAGCGCATCCCTCACACCATACTCCCAGGACTCATCTACCTCTTCTGGGGAGTTACAGAAAGCACCGTAATTAAGACTTTGAATACGACACTGAGGTCAATTGGGTAAATCCACGGCAACATGAATAATGTGAAGCCAGAACACTAATTGACCTTCCACTTGTTTATTGATTTGCACGTTCCTCTTCCTGCTATTTTTTGTTGGTTTCTCTTGAAGAGTGTCCTGTCCTGTCTCCAGTACCATAACTGGCTCATCCACATCCTCTGGGTGTACTTCTGGGACAGAGGAAAAGACACATGTAAAGCTGTCCAAGACTATTGTTTAAAGTGTCTTGTGTCTCACTTGTGTCAATGTGTAGTTTAATATGTTTTTATATACTGTATGTATGAGTATGGGTATGTGTGTAT
>JAODLI010035809.1:0-18733 GCA_027575585.1 Percopsis omiscomaycus | reverse complement strand
TGTCACATAACTTTTTTGCAATTGAACCAAGACAGAGGTTTTTTATCGGAGCAAAGGTCCAGAGGGAGATACTGTGCGTGGCGGCAGCAGGAAAGTGGGCGGTGTGTGTGTGGGATCAGACCTCAACATCTGGCTGGGGCTTAATACACACCTGGACTTTCGATGAGGTAACTGCATGCCTGGATGGGTGCTTTTCTTTGTGTGTGTGTGAGAGAGAGAGATTTGAATGGAACTCTCTGGCGTTTAGCTAATGTTTTAATTCAGAGTGACATAGAATGAATAAGCAACTTGCAACAATCCATTGTACTTGGATTTAGCTTGAGAATGTGTGTGTGTGTCTACAGCCAGTGGTCAGTGTGTTCCCTGTCACCGATGCTCCTGGGATGTTGTGTGTCACCCTGGGTCAGTTGGAAATCAGAGAGGTTTGGTAAGGATACCGCATGTTTACTCAGTGTCTCGCAAGTACACTAGCAGCACTTGAAGTGGTTAAGAAAGGGAGCTAACACTGTGTGTGTGTGTGTGTTTGTGTGTGTGCGCGCGTGTGTGGGTACACGTGCCCATGTGCAGGCTGTTGTCGTGCTCCAGCTTCTCACAGGTGCTGCTGTGTAAAGGGGTGGTCCAGGCTGTTGTGGGAGTGGCCAAATCCAGAGTGGTTAGCTCCTCCCACTCGGCAGCTGTTTCTACCTTACAGCTGTTTACAGTGTCAGGGGACAGCAGGTAACGCACCTCTGGAGCTGTAAGGGTTATGTTTCACATACAGCCATACAGGCGTCACAGTCTCTCCTCTCTCACCCAGCGCACCAACCTCTCGGCCTCTGGCCTGTCCCGGGGTGTGCGTCGGGGCCCTGGCTGCGGTGGACGGACTTTCAGACGCCCTGCTCGGCTCAACAGAAAGTGGTCTCCTCTTTCTCTGGTAGGTGTCTGGTATTTACATCCGACAGCAGAGTTAGATCAACATTATTACCGTATTAGTCCGAATTTAAGAATGTTTTTTTTTCCCCCTTGAAATACGTCTGTAAATGTAGGGTCGTCATATATTCGATGTCTAGATAGATGCCGCCAAATATTAGTAAAACGAGTGTTCACACTCGCAGCCACCGTCCCTCACAACTAGCATACAGTGCCAGGGGCCTGAAAGATGGAGAGACACAGTGATCGTCTTGAACAAAGGGGCTCAAAAGTAGGAGTTACGATGCCAATATTAAGGTCATGGTGATTAATGCAGCAGTCATCTGTGTTGACTGCGCATGTGTGACGCGCGCTACATACGGCAAGAGATGCCCTGCTAGCTCACCAATAGTTTACCAAAGTAAAAATTGTGGCGTTCTGGGCATATAAGAAAATATTTTTTTCCAGCGAATCAGCGAATCTCTTAGTACACCAGTATTGTGCATGGGTGTTGTGTTATGAAGATTGCTAATTGCAAAGTCCTGGCCCTCATATACCGGTAGTCTCTTGCATACATATATAGCCGACATGCCCACAAGGCGATTCAGATGCGTCTGCAAGAAGTTAAAAGATGTACCGGTATACTTTGTATAAATACATTTATTATCTTTATAAAAAGATTTGGTCTTCAGAAAGTGTTAATTAGTCTTGAAAATGACTAATTAACTAACTAATTAACTAATCCTTAATATTTCTTATATTAAGAATCGTCTTCTATTCCGACCAATGCGGTCCGAACTACAGTCAGAGGTGGCCCATCCATTAGTCAACTGAACCACACAAATCTGCTGAAATGTTGAAAAAATAACTTTATTTATTTAAAATGTATTTATCTTTAAATAAATATGTTTAAAAAAACACTCACTCTTTGGTTGAAACAAATGCAATTTGGCTAGTGACTATGTGAGGTGTTTGTATATATTGTATACTGTTTGTTTCATTTTCTCACATCACTTTACATCACCTGCTAATGTGCACTATAACTTGATTGAAGTGGGTCATAAAATGCGCCGTTCTTGCCGTTCTTCTTCTAGGAATCTCAGCACAGCACAGCTGTTACAGAGGATCTCCTTGAGAGAAGGATTAACTAACACAGTCTGCCTCAGAGGGTATTCATCCTCTGTAAGTCTGTGTGTTGTTTGTGGTGCTGTTGTGGTGTCTTTGTCACTGTAGCTCTGCTAGTCTACAGTATATTTCCATTTCACTGTTAATGCTTGTGTGTGTGTGTGTGTGTGTGTGTGTGTGTGTGTGTCCACATGCTGCCATGCAGGGGGTGTTATTCGTCCTGTTGCAGCACCAGCTGCTCAGCACCCTGGAGGAGGGGGAAATGGAGGACAGAAAGAAAGGAGATGCCGTGTTTTCCACAGAGGAAGAACAAGAGCAGGAGAAGAAGAAAACTGCATTGTTTTCCTTGGCTGCTGTCAACCCGCGGACTGGCAAGTCTGTCCTGGCCACTCGCCTTTATCAGCCTGAAGCCTGGTCAGGCAGGTGAGATAGTGGGGGGATTTCTAAGGGGGTTAAGTGTACAGTGTGTGTGTACCATGGATGTATTATAAGAAGTGGATACGGCACATAAAAATGTCGGCCATCCATTTCATCGATAAGTGCTCAAAAGTGCATTCGACCGAATGCTTCCCCCGACTAACGTCAGACTTCTGTATTTTCTTATTCTGAGCATGCACATTAGTATCTCGCACATCGAGCTTTCCTGGGCTCTAGGGGACTTCTACAAAAAAATAAAACTCACAAACATTTACATAATACATTTCATAATATAATGAATCGTGCAGCCTTCAAGGAACGTTTATTGTTTAATTGTTTTAGAGGCGCGTGTTTTGTAAAAGCCATCAATGGGGAAATACTGTAGACTTTTTGGGCAACACAGGTACTTTTGGCTGCAGTACCAGTGTTGGCCACCATACCAGTCAAGCCTCGCTTCCCACGCCTGGGGGTTTGGTGCATATCGTACGTGTACTTGCGTCCATATGTGCATGTGTAAATGTCTGCTCCCTGCCTCTCCCCACCCTACAGGCTGTGTGATGCAGACGTCCATGGTTCCAGTGTGGTGGGTCTGAGCCAGAGTGGCTGTGTGTTTGTGTGGGAGTTTGGGGCCAAGGGGGGCTCCAAAGTGGCCTGGGCCCCCGAGAGTGAAGGCTGGCAGCTGGCTCGATGGGGGGGACGGGACACCCTGCTAACGGGCCACCACAGCGGAGACCTCACTCTGTACCGTTACACTGTGAACTAGAGCTAACAAGACTATAGCACACTTTTTATCGTAAGTAAATGAGTCCCAGTATAACAGTGAAGGAAGATTTTAACAGGGCCAAGACACTGACGCATCACTTTTTGCAACTGTACAAAATATATATATTTTTTAGGTATTTTAGGTATTAAGGCGACTCTTTCATATAGAAGGAGGCTAAATTGGGGTAGTTCTACAGTACATAGGGTGTTGCTAATATTTAAATGTTTTGTATGACACACACCCAGAAAATAAAAATCCTAATTGAAATTTTTAAAAAAAATAGTTCTTTGCAAGATGAAGCTGTTATTGTTTACTCCAGGCTTTGCAGATGAAACTCCAAAAACCAGAATTAGACTGAAAAGTGAGCCTCTTCTAAGTACACTTGATATTGATGGGTTAATCTTTTCACATTGCTGAAATTCAAGGCACTGTAATTCACTAACTACAGCCCATATTGCTGTTTTTAATGCTGCCTGTCATTGTTGGCATGTTATGACCTGTTGCTAGATGTTTTTTCTGTTTATATTAAACGTTTCTATATTTATTTATTTTTAAATTGTATGTATGCATTTAGATTTTATTAATCTGCATTGTTTTGAGGTAGTTCTTTTGCAATTAAGATACACATGTAGCCTCAACAAGCAGGAGCTTAGATAGAGCTCAGTTTATAAAAGCCTGTAGAAGCCTACACTGCCAGTGACCTGTTGGTAAATACAGATTAAAATTGTTTAATCTTGGGCAAATACTTCAATCAGGTTCAGGTTTCAGTGACAAGAATAAATCTAGGCTATATTCCAAATAGTCTAACCCATAAAGGGCACTGCTGAAAGAACTTATCAAAGCAGTTCATATTTATTCCCTTCCAAGTTCTAAAACAAGGCTCAATAAAAATAGAATTATTTTATCCCTGAAATTAACTCATTACATTTTTTGTAAAGTGTAATATAGAAATGACAAGCAATTTTAAATCTACCAACTTAATCAGCAGCTGTTTTTAAGTCAAACACTCTAGTTTGTATTCCAAGACTCTTTATTTAAATGTCATATTAAACTCTTCACAACATTTAATGCATCTTCAGCAGTTTGTACATAGAGCATCTTGTTGAAAAGAAACACCTAAAACAGAGTATAAAAGACCTTCAGGAAGAATGTACATGATAAAAACACGGTCAGCCCTTTCTCTCAAAAATACTGTTAAAAACAAGTAGAGAACAGACCATCAGACTTACAATTAAACCACATGCACCCAAATACACAGATCCACTAGCCAAGGATTTCAAGAGTATCAACAAGGGAAAGAGCAATTTAAGTCATATGTACACACAATATATGAAACCCAGCTTCTTAAGAACTGAATGCCGACACCCTAGCCTCTTTGACTGCTTTGATAAACAGTAAACTGCATGCTGCTACCAGTCCAGCCTATTAAAAATTACATCCAATTATTGAATGCCAAGAATGGCCACCATTTTGTCAATGGCAATATGTCAAACATCCATTACATACAAAATATTATAAAGATCAGGGTCTGGATTGTGCGGCTGAAAAGCATTCTGTACAAAACATGGGAGAGAAACATTTCAAGATTAAATATGTGTTGCCTTAGACAAAAACATTTAACCCCTTCCCTCCAGTGTCAAGACATGAGAATCAGGGTACTTCCCGTCCTCTGACAGGCAACAAGAGGCTAGCGACTGGGTTACGGTGTGGTGCATGACTGGTTAGTGTACTGAAGTCGACTTGCTGGCGAGTAGTTTCTCCACCATTAGCTTGGCATAGCGGATGCGGCTGGCCAACTCCTTGGAGCAGCCAAACTCCTCCAGCAGAGAAAGCTTATATGTGCGGAACTCCCTTTTCTCATCAATGTAGCTCACTGCACCCATCAGGGGGCAGAGGATCAGCTTGGTGTGGTCCTAAAAAAAAATAAAAAGGGCATCAGCAAAGTTTTTTTTTTTTTTTTAAAGACCCATTAATGGCAGTGTGGAGTCTTAACCATGTGAACATTTGTAAGAATAACTGAAAACGGCCTTGCTTTGTTTTAACAATAGCATACATACGTGGACAGTCTGCTTGGATTTAGATGCCATTTAAAAAAAAAAAAGTAGTAAAATATTACAGGAAGCACACTCCAAGTCGTCATCCCTATTGTAGCGAGAGGTACTGGGTACCTATTTTTCTGACCAGAGGCCCCAAATAAATAAATACATTTTACTTTACTATAAACCCCTCACAAATGTTTGATGTTTTCATAAGATAATTTATTGGCATCAGCTAGAGAGTAATAATGTCCCAGTGTTCCCACCTGGAAGAAGTTTATTTGAACAGTGCCATTGGTGAGGTGCAGGACGATGGCGCTCTTGGTTCTGAACCAATGAGAGAGGTATGGCAAACGTGCCAGTTCGTCTCCGTCCCGCCGGGCCATGTTGGCACCGGCCTTCAGCAGGTGCTCGCTCATGTAGTTACGGAAGTACTTGAGCAACGTTATCTAGAAAAGAGGGAGAACAGATAAACCCCTTGAACACGTGGCTGTGATTAATGCAGTGTAGAACACAGGTCCTCAGAGGGTAAAATGTGAATCAAGAGCAGCCATGCTCCAAAATCATATGAAACCGTTAAACTTTAACTAAAATTATTCCCTGAAGTAGAGTAGCCAAACGTACTTCATTTCAGGGCTAACAGCATCCACGCTAGTCCCAAAATTTAAGATTGGCCATCTTAAAACATAAAGTCATGATAACTTTTGAGATTTCACCTTTGCCTGTATAAATCTTTATTGCTAGGAGTGCGGAATTCACTGACCTTCTTACTGAGCGCCGCAGGGTAGGTACGCACACTAAGGTAGGATTCAGCTGCTGCCTTATCAATGTACTGCAGGCTGTCTCCATCGGCGTACATCATCAGACGTGTATAGTCATTGAACAGCACGCCCACGCTGTTGTCACAAAGCTGGTAGCCTGAAACACGGTGGAGTGTTTTAATCACAATTAGACCTTGTAACGCCGTCGACTGTCAGTGTTTACTGTACATGTATTCGTATGTGCTTGGCAGGCAAAGCATGGGGAAGGTTTCTTTGTCCTTACCTAAACCATATTTATCAGAGTAGTCCACCCACTTGCTGATCCAGAAGATGGGGATACATGCGGGATCCTCTGCCTCTTCTGGAAACACACGGAACAACATGTCAGTGAATCGGCACAAGACCCTGGGTGCAGGTTAGAGCTGAAAAACATTTGAATGAATGAGTTTATTCTAACCTTGGCGCACAAGCGGCCTTTCAGAGGCCTTGGCAGCTACGAGACTGTTGATCTGTACCAGCATCTCACTCAGATGGAAGTCTGCCGGTTCTGTCTCCCTGTGCACAACACACACACGAGTTAGAACAAAAGGACATACTTGATCTAAAAATGTAGTTCTCTCGTTTGATAAAATCCCTCAGATAAAATGTGTATATCCCGGCTTTGCTTTACACAGCAGTCTCAATTTAAAAACTTTCGTCAGCCAGGCGGCGTCAATGAAGTCTGCCTTTTCCCACAGTGACCCGGATTGAGGGGTAAACTTTCGCCCTGTCTAAATTAATTGTTGAAGTCCCTGTCCACACCGATTGGCCTGGTGACAAACTGTTTTCAACTGCCAGTTCCCAGACTGAACTGCATAGTAGCTAGGTTTCATTTACTGCCAAAGTCAGGAGAATTGGAGGCAAGCAAACTACAGCATTGAGGGTTTAACAAAATGTATATTCCAACTATTTTAAAAAAAAAAAAAGGTGTTTGCGCTGCTTATCGTTTACAGACAGTATTCGTTCACCCTCTTACCTTGGTATAGATTCTGCTTTTGCCTCCCCCTTCTCTGACCCTGCTGGAAAGAGAAGGAAGTTTAAATGTCTATACTGCATTCTGAACAACAGCTTGTCAGGATACAGGACAACAATTTCTTTATTGGAGGCACCATATACGTTTACTGGAAACTCCCACGGCTTGTAGCCGGGTTAGAAGCCATTTTGTGTGGAATGTATCTTTAAGTAGAATCAGTACCTTTGTTGTTGAGGGCAGTGAGCGGGCGTCTCTGGTTCAGCTCCTGAGTTGCAGAAGGGGCGATAGAGAAGCGCGGTGGCACAGTCAGACAGGTGGTGGGCAGCCGTAGAGGGATGTAGCCTCCTGTGAAGAACTCGTCTGTCTGCAGCTGAGCAATGGTAGGCCTTTGTGCAGGATCTGCGTGGAGCATCCTTTTGATGAGCGCGGATGCTGCCGGGTTGATGTGCTGTATGGGTTCGCACAAGTGAAGAATATGAGAAGACAGGAAGAAATTAGAAGATGAAGCGTGAAATAATAATTATGCCAACGTACCCAGGGGATGCTGTAGCTGTTTTTCTTGATCCTGTTATAGGTCTCCTTCAAACATGAAGTCTCAAATGGAGGCTTTCCCACCAACAGAGTGTACCTGAGATGAAAAGAAATGGAGAATTATATTATACCTGAAGACAGTTTTCCCCAACAGTACAACCACTGCATGTGCGTGCATTGGGGTGCTCAACATAAGGCACTCTAAATGTGTTCTGAGGCACAATGATGCAACTCACAGAATGCATCCAAGCGACCAGACGTCCACCTCAAAGCTGTGGCCCTTTTTACAGAGAACCTCGGGGGCGATGTAGTTAGGAGTCCCACACAAGGTCTTCTTCCTCTCGCCGTCAAATTCAATCTTGGTGGCCAGGCCGAAGTCCCCTAGAGGAGACAGAGAAATGAAGATTGCCATCAAAGTGTTTAGATTACACATTATACTATATTCCCATAACCCCACCCACCAATTTCCTCCTGGGATAGCCAACCTTAAAGTGATGTAATATTTTGCATTAATAAATAATGAATGCCTGAAAATAGCTGGTTACCAAATTTCCAAATGGTCCAATACGTGCAACAATTATTCTTTTGATCGGTTTATGAAAAGGTTTAAACTACCCCTTTGCTTAATCAGTTTGGGCCTTTTTATTCATACTGAGGTGTTTATATGGAGCATTTTTATTCGGTTTTGGCTTTTAAACCGATTACAATCCGAATATTAGGATCAATGTAAACCAACTGAAATGAGAAACTGAGTTTCTGAATGCTATTAATCTGATTGTGATGCTTGAGCTAGGTGTGTGCAAGGTGTGAGAAATCATCCATATGTGGCTCTGATATCTGTGTAACTGCTTGCAAGTGAACTGGGCAGGGTACCTATTTTGACCTCCATCTCATCATTGAGGAAGATGTTCCCCAGTTTCAGGTCTCGGTGGATGACTCTGTTGTTATGAAGGTACTGGCAACCTTTGAGCAGTTGCATCATGTAGTAACGTGCCTCTGGCTCAGTTATTGCTTTGCGGCGCTTGTGGAGCTCCAGCAGTGACTGAAATGGGAGAAAATTTTATTTATGGTCAACATTTCGCAGCAACTCAGAATAAACTTAAGTGACAAGCACTAGCACACCAGCGTATGTCTATGAAGACGCTAACGTAACATTAAAACGGGTCAAGTTAGGCCCATTGTATGAGAAATGAATTGTGGTTTTGACTGAACTAACGTTAAGTGACAGGAAACTGGGACGCTAGAAATTACCGTCATATACGTTTAAAAAACACGCTTTTTAAAAGTATTTATTAATAAAGTACAGCAGTTTCCACCGAGGCGTGGCCATGTTAAAGCCCCCCTAAAAATCATACACAACTGGAGTTTAATTTGTTAATAACTGAAATGTGTGCAGACGTTAGAAAGGCTTTCACTCCACATAGCAACTCACCCTGCGTCTGCAAATCTCCAATACCACGAAGACGAAGTCGTCGTCCTCGAAGAAGCCGTGGAAGCCAACAACGTGAGGATTGTCGAGACTTTTGTGAATTGCGATTTCTGAGGTCATCTTCTCCCTTTGGTGTTGTTTCAGAATCATTGATTTGGCGACGATTTTACCAGCAAAAACCTGTTTCGTGTCCATATCGGTGATTTCGTAGCATTTAGCAAATCCTCCTTTTCCGAGGAATCGTCCACGTGTGTATCTTTTCATTGTGCGTGAATCAACCAGAATATCTGGGATTTCTTTTAGGGGTGCAGATTTTGGATCGACATGTGCCGACGGGTTGGCCGGCTTTGCAATTCCTGCACTCATATTTAGATTAAAGTGCTGTCCGACGGTGAAGAAAAACGTAAAGAACTTTAAAAATGTGTGTAGATACCCTTTAGTTTATCTAGAATGATTTTTAATATACGATCCTACCTTCGACTGACGTTAGCCCTGGACGCAAACTTGCTCCCAAGCACAACCCCGTCAATTCAAATAAAAACTAACCCCTTTCAAATTCCGTCGTCATTCATTGCTTGATAAAAAAAAATTAAACAATACACGTGAAGCGCAAGCAGTTTTTCCGTTTCAATTGCTCTGATATATAAAACACAAAGTCAGCAGCAAGAGCTAAGTTGGCATTACTATTTCCCTTTTGACAACAGTGTCGGCAAGAAGTTTAAAACGCTGCCTCGGTCGTTACGCTCTTCCCCGATTGGTCCTCGAAATTTGAATTCTGAACCCATGCAGCAAAGCATCTTGGGAAGATCGGCCTAAAACTACCCAATCATTGACCAAGAAAATAACATTGCCCAAGCTGATTGGTCAACACTAAGCATGTGGAAATATAAAAAAAATCGTCACTCATATTTAAAAGGTAAATGCATTACTGTCAATACAATACAATAATACAATTGAAATTAAAGATAATGCCAGATTACTACTAACTGCTCTTCATTTTTATTTTACTTGGACCCGGGGAGACTCAAAGATATCCTACATATGCATTGTCAGTGGAAGCAAGTGCACTGACAAAACAGCAAGGCTAGCTAGCTGGTCAACCAGTCAATCTTGGTAACATAATAATATGTCAATAATAATAATAATTATGTAGCTGAACAACAAAATCAACACCACCCCTGATTTAATTGCATTACCTTTCATTGCTGCTGCTCTGTCTGTGCAATTTCATCATCCCATCCATCTACAGCCCACATTAGACCTTCCAGCTGTAACACTATAGCCTATTGTTACAGCTATATTTGCATGAAAGGGCATTAATAATTCAAGGTTTAAATCCCAGCATAGGATGCTTTAAAAACGGTAATAGTGCTAGGGCACTGTATTAAATGGTGAAACAGTAGAATATACACTGCTCAAAACCAACACTGAACTCACACATCGGGTCTCGATTAACAAAATATATTAAAGATCAAAATCTTTATTGTACATTGTGTAATTAGTTGAGAACAAAGTTATGTAACAATGGTCAATGGAAACCAAAATCACCAACTGATTGAAGGCTGGATTCAAACTCAGTAAAGTAGTAAGTAAACATTTGAAATCACAGGCTGTTCCACTTTGCGCGAATTTCATCACGGTAACTCATGGTGTGACTCAGTAGTGTGTATGGCCCCCACCTGCCTGTATGCACTCCCGACAATGTCTGGGCATGCTCCTGATGAGACGGTGGATGGTGTCCTGGAGGATCTCTTCCCAGACCTGTATCAGGGCATGAGCGAGCTCCTGGACAGTCTGTGGCGCTACTTGGCGGTGTTGGGTGCACCGATACATAACGTCCCAGAGGTTCTCAGTTGGATTCAGGTCTGGGGAACGTGAGGGCCAGTCAATGGCATTAATGCCTTCGTCATCCAGGAACTGCCTAACTCTGGCCCCTTGGGCCAGGCATTGTCCTGCACCAGGAGGAACCTGCAGGGCCCACTGCACCAGTCAGGAAGGATAAGGAGAGAGCAACTGTCTGTGGCCACCACCTGCAAATACCATTCCCTTGAGGGTTGTCTTGCTGTTGCCTCTCCAGTGCACCTGTTGTTACGTTCATTTGCACCAAAACAGGTGACACTGATTCACAATCCCGTATGCTTAGAAATATGCTGAACTCAATGCATTAATAGACTAGGTTTATTCAATATAATATGTGTTTGTGTTTTATTGTTTAATTTTTGATATTTTTGTGAAAGATGATTTTTGAGAATACATTAGAGAACAGAATGTATATACTGTATAAATTGAATAGAAATACAAATAGAATAGAATAGAACTGAATTAAAAACAAAGAGCCTGCATGAAGAACACATGACTCCTGTATGCATTCCTCCTTTCTTTAACAGCCTGACCTGTTTATATTTTTATGCTTTATGTGAGGCAACAACAACTTGTAGGCTATGATTTACAAGCACGCACCCACGCAGTATTTAATATATTCACAAATTAGATTTGTTTTATTTGTAATAATAATTATCAGGATATATTTGGCCAATGACATTGATTTAGCTGTTATGCGTTGTAGACATTTTCATCACAGCCTAATTTTGATGTGCTCCGCTGAGGTTTACCCTCCCCTTTCCATTGTGTAAAGCCGGAGCTCTTCGGTCTCTCTATCATGCTAATGTGCTCGTGCTGTCTTTGTTTTTAGTGGAAAGTTAATATTAGAGCAGAAAGAGAGGGATGCAAGAACAAGTGCACGGAGATAAGTGGCGGGGCTGAATAGGGAGAGCTTGAGGCGGGGGTTTGTTTACCCTCTCTGTTCCACACCTGTGTGCTTGCACATAGGTGTCTATGTGTGTGCATATGCGTCTAAAACAAGAAGCTGTTTAGGCAGTATATGAGCTATTATGCGCGCTTATGCTGATCTAAGCATCACTACCCATCATTTAGGGCTATAATAGCAGCTGTGACGACCCTCATGACATCACCATTGAGAAAGAGGGTGTAGAAATTCATTGCTTGCTATCGGAAGAAGGGGGTTATGGCTTGATTAATTTCCTTAAAGAGACTGTAGTATATGGGGAAATGTTCTATACAGGTGTGTAGTGGACCACTTACACGCAATATTCCAAACAAAAGTGGAAGTGCACATATTATTATCTGGCGTAACTATATATTCCTATGCAATGTTGTCTTATTCTAAATTATAGTGGAATATTTAGAAATAGTTGATGTAAACGTTACAGTGTCACTAGAGGGAGCCACACCCTCTTGTGAGCATAAGAATAAATGTAATGTGGTGCAGATCAATGTAGTGTATGTTTCACTGTATGTATAGTAAACTGTATTTATTATTCCATAGTAAATGTTTACTTCACCATGTAGCCTACCACCATAAAAGGTATATCTACCTGACACGACCTGCAATTGCCAAGTAGGCTAGGTGTTCTAAAGTCTTGGGCCTATTCATGACTCCAAGTTGTTAATCTCAAACTCAAGACATCAACTCAGAATAACACTATACATATTTCACTTGACAGCGTGATAAGACTTGCGTGGTGTATAGGTCTAAACTTCAAATAGCCAATGGCATGGTTGATAGTTTCAACCTCCTTGGCTATAGCCTAATAAAAAAAGTCATTATTTACCATAAAATGTGTTATATTTACAGAATTATCATAGAAAATGTTAATACAAAATATAAATCCTTATTTTTGTGCTGGCCTCATCGTGATCAGCAGACCAGCTGCTGGCATCAGCATATTTCTACGATATAATACAACTGTTATTCTTCTTTAGCGGGGGTCTTCTCTTTACGCCTTGCCGGGGCATTGTCTCTCTACGTCGACCCGTCGCGGGGCTTAATCGGTGTGGCAGGTTGACTTGCTGCAGGAGCGCGCGGAACACTCCGACGGTGTTGCTGCCTGTGCGCGCGGATGCCTCCACAAAGCTCGCGTCCCATTCCCCCTCCACCATGGCCATGACATCCGCTGCGCGCAACACGCACCCGCCAGCTTCAGTCAGGTCTGCCTTGTTGCCCACCACAGTAATCGGCGCGCCCCTTTCACCTCTCAGGTCCAGAATCTCGTCGCGCAGCCGACGTACCTCGTCCAGGGACCCCGGGTCGTCCACTGCGTAAACCAGGGCGAATGCGTCACTGTGCCGGATACAAAGCTCCCGCATGGCCGGGAACGAGTAGCTGCCGCTCGTATCCAGGATCTCCAGGCGCACCTTTCTACCCTCGGCGGCTTCGTACTCGAGAGTATGAAGCTCCTCCACAGTGCGCGTGTATTTGGGCTCGAACCTGTTGTGCAGGAAGCGGAGGATGAGCGCGCTTTTCCCAACGCTCGCTGCACCGAGGAAACATAAACGGACCGTTTTGCTTTCGCGCACGGACAGCGCCATGGTCGAAATAAAAATGACTGTCACCAGTGTCGTTGAGACTGTAATATTCTCTTCAGACCGTTCCAAGCAACCAAGACTGTGAGATCCCCACGCAGCCTTCTGGCGCAGCAGGTGGATAATGGTCTGTTTTGCCAGTGTGTCCAGTATTTATAGGCCGTCAGCTCCACCAATCCACCAGTAAGAAAGAAGCAAAGCACATCTCCCCACCCACGCAATACTTGGCCTTCTCCCCTCTCTCGTAGACAGGTGTGTTGCTGTCTCTGAACGACGTAAACATCGTATTTAATACCTTGTGCACTTAACCCCCATGCACACATGCATTAATATTTACACCAGGCGTTAGTCACGGAGTCTTAACCATAACAACCATTCAGACAGTCTCAGCAGGTCCCCCTTTCTGTGAATGTATTAGCAGTCATCATCTCAAACAATATCTACATGTTGGCTTGCAACTATAAAAAAAAGTTCTGTGATAAGGAAAAAAATAATGTTATAGTTTACATAGGACTAGGCAACTAGGCAACAAAATAAACATGAGTGGCAGGCAGAGGTTAGGGATGGGATAGACCATGATTAGTCAGAGGGGTTGGCCCAGACCATGTATACTTATGGAAACATATGGAAAACCTATTAAGGTATTTAAAATGGAATTCTAAAATGTAAATTAATTCTTCAAGCAGTTGGACGACACTAATTGTTCATTTGTTGTGTTAATCAGCCTCAATATGATTTTCAAAGGGAATCTTCTAATCACGTTTTAACTGATAGGTGTCACCCGTCTTGCAAAAAACATCCTTTATAAAATGTTGTTCTAATTATTTTTCAAATGGCCCAGTTACCCTCAGGAGCAGGGTTAAACTTGCAAGGTAAAACGATATACTTTTAGTCTTGGTGACCATCGGCAGTAAACAGGTGATTTAGGCAGGGGTTCTCCTTTCAGGATGTAGATTAAAGGAAAGTCTTGCCAATGGATGCTAATAATGGTTTAACACTGTTGGAATATATTTAATGAGACAAAATGTTATGGTTCCTATACTTAAATTAGACTTTCTCTCCAAACTCTGACCCCACATTCGCTTACTGTCTGGACGGATTTTGTTATCATTTAGTAAATAGAAACTGTGATAATGCATGCACACAGGCTGTCTACGTGTGTTTAAATGAGTGGAAATGCCGTTTTGCATGTATTTGTGGTTGTTTAGTGCCTTATCTACCCTTGAAGAAGGTCAATAACTAAAAAAAAGCAACAAAGAAGACATAAAGAATAAATAAAGACATTAAAACCTAAAGAATATTAGCAGTATAGCTAACAGTTGCAGATGCATTCATTTTGGAATTATTTAACACCATATATGCCCATCTAATTCCATAACTGTGTCATAAGAAAGGGCAATAAATATTACAAAACTAAAGTATAATGAACTACATATGACGTAATTTGAATGTAAAAATCATATCAGGTCTGTGCACTAGATGGCAGTAGCTATACACTACTTAGATAAACTTAAACCCATGTTTTAGACCACTCAAAAAGGGTTGGGAGGATGTGTGCTGCATGGTTTGAATAGAAAATATATTTAAAATATATATGACCGTTGCTTGCTTAATTGTATTTATTCCTTAAAAAATTCCATTGGTGAAAAAAATCCCACACTAGCTGATTAAAAGTTTAGTTCTACTGAAAAAATCTAAAACTATTGAACTATAATTTACTTTCTCTATATCTATAAACTTGCCCTATGTCTCTGCCTGGTGGTCAAAAATGGTTGTCACTGGAACTGCTGTACCTTTCTGCTGCTTATAGCCCTTTCCAGATCAGGTCAGAGTCACATTCATTGACATAAAACTGTCCCTGTCATTTCTCCTTGCACACATGAGTCACGTTTTTGGGAAACATATCCAGCTGCGTATCGTTCTCTCTCTCCCTCTCTCTCTTCTCTCTCTGTCTTTCCCTTTATCGAGCTCATGTGCTCCCTGCGGCACGGCACTCACCCTATTTGACCCACATGACCATAAGTAAAAGGCTTCTGGCAGGCGAGTTCTCTAGCTTTCATTTGAGAATCATTATAACACAATTACAGTATACACACACTCACACAAATGCAGCATTGTGTGAGTGTATTTGTCTGTTTATGTGTGTGTGTGTGTGTTTGTGTGTGTGTGGAGGGGAGGGAATGGGGGGGGGGGGGTAGTGTTATTGAAAACTACAAATCGTTTAGGGACATTATGTGTCTTTCTTGTCTCGAGGAATTCATTTGACAGGGACATTGTGCGAGTATCTATGTGCGTGGTCTATCTTATAGTTAAGAAAGGATTTTATTAAAGTTTTTTAATAAAATAGTAGCCTTTTTTCAACCTTGTCTGCTATGAAACATCTCTTAGCATTTTTGATCATCCCCATCCAAAACCTTTTGCCTCACCAATGTTACCATGGCAACCCATGAATGATCCTGCTGAAGATCTTCTGTCTAGGTCTAGGTCTTTATTTATACAGTCTATGGTCTCTAGATGTGTACTGGTGTAGAGTTCAATTCAATGGAGTAATTTAGCAGATACTTGAATCCAAAGTGACTTATGAGTACATTATTGGCTAGATTACTGCTCTGCACTGAAACTAGACTTTCCAGAGAACGGTAGGCTAAGTAGAGTAGGTCACCTCCCTCCACCCTTTATCCTTTGCTGCCGGAGCAACACTTCTAGCTCATGATAATTACAAAGGGACACAACGCAGTCTCTGTAAGTAGGCCGAAACAAACATCAGCTGTCTTTGTCATCTTAACCCTCATGAGCACAGAATCACCTTAGAAAAAAAAAACGATTCTGGCATTGAATATTTGGCTTTGGACAAGAGGATTGCTTCAAATACAACAGCAAAGAAAGATTTAAGAGTATAGTCTACTGTTGAGAGTGAATTTATTGTAGTTATTTTTCATTCAGTGCAGATAAAATGGATGAAGAAAAGACAGAAATGTTATATGCAAGGCACAGTGACAATGACAGCCAACAAGATCACCCCATCATTGCATTTATAGGCCAATAAGGCATTAGAAGGATGTGCCTTTTGTCAATATGTAATTACGAACATGTTTGGGTTTGTTAGTTTAGTAGGCGTTTCTGTACCTGCAAGTGTGTTTGAAAGCATGTTGCTGTGTGGGTGTTCGTATGTGCGTAATGTTTGTAAGTGTGTGTGTGTCAAATTCTTACACTCATTGGTAACTGGGTCTCGTGCTTTGACTCCCAAAAATTTGTGGAGATATTATCTGATTTGTTTTTCTTTCAATAATACATATAATAATATGTATCGGAATATTATAGGAAGGAGTGATTTGATCTAAAGTTCATAGTAATTAGGCCATATTGTGACAAGGCGTCTCAGACTGAGAAAGTGAGTGGCTATGGGGCGAAAGGTGCAGGTAGGTATCATGTTTGCTGGTCTGCAAGCCCCATCGATTTCTTTCATAGAGTTGCAGCACACTTTTAATCTTAATGTTTCCATGGTTACTGTTACTGCTCAGAGACAAAGAACGCATTATTTACAGCACAAACATGTAATTCACTAAAATCCCTTTTTGTCTTTTATGATTTAGTCATAGAGATTTAGTCATCTGAGAAACAGACGAAAGCACAGTTACCTGACCCAGCAAAATGCTATTAGCATAGATCACACGGAAAAAATTCAATAGATACTGTAAATAAGAAGTAATATTTCTTCATTTATACCAGTAGAAATAGACAGGTAAAGCACTCTTTCCAGTATTACCCAAAAATGTAACAGTTACATCTTGCCCGGTCAGTTGTAATAAACTTAATAAGTTGTTATGTTATGTCATGTCTTCTAGGTATTCATTTCCCAGCCATGTATTAATTTCCCAGCTGAGCAGAGCAATTAAACTGTAAAAATCTTTTTATAATCTAGACGCCAATATGCTAACTTCAAATGTTTTCACTTGGAGAACTTTGGTGCCATGAATTCCAGTTTAGTAACTTCTATCCCCAACCAAGAGCAGACACAAACACACACACACACACACGCACACACACACATCTAAATATTGACCAACAGAAGTGTGCTATGTAATAAAATACAGGTGGTGCTTCCTCAGTATTCCCACAGGGTGGCACTATCGATGGAGTCTGCACTGGCCTTCAGACCCCCAGCATGGTCTCCTTTCAGGTACTTCCCCCCTGGAGCAAGAATCGCCATCTTGTTGACATCACAGAACTCAAACAGAAACTGGACTGGCGCTGCGCTGCTGCAGCTCACTGTAGTGTCTTCTCCAACACACCAATACTTCCCCTGGGAGTCTGGGCAAACAACACACATCTAATGAGACCTGGCTGACACACTATGTCATTGAATTATATATGGTATTATGGTATTCAGAAGAAATGAGGTGGTTGATCCATGTATTCTTCCCATCAATAATATATTAACTTCCTCAAAAGGATACATACAGCTTAATAAGGCTGTTGTAATTTAATATTTGTTCATATCATTAACATAATCTATGACTATATAATATTAAGCACTTTGCAGTTAGCAATTATTGACTGTTTGATAAGCAAATGGTAACTTTCTAGTAATGTTCTACAAAAGCATAAAAGTGACGTAACCTTGTTACATGATGCTGCGCTTATTCTAGGAGAATGTTATGTGCTTGCAAAAACTGCTGGTTAACCAGTTCAACTGTTAACAAATGTACTGATTGCGAGTCGCTTTGGATAAAAGCATCTGCTAAATGCTGTAAATGTAAGTGTAAATGACTATGAACTAAAAAATGTCTTTCTTCTACTGACATTGTCATTGTAACCAATGGTAAATACAGCTGTTACCTTAGAACTCCAAGGCAATTAAAACAAATCACAGAGCCATACTTATTATGCGATTATGCGTCATGTATGCTAGCTCAGTAGGCCATGACTGTAGCTAGTTGTCATGGTAGGCTACACTGACGTGAAACTGTGGAATGGAACTTCTTCAGCGTCTGAGGAAGACATTATAGGAATTTAACTGTATACTTTTAAAATTGGTTTTATATTAGACATTTGAACTTTGAGCATCAATATCTTTTTAGATACAACACCGAGAGCAAATCTATTGGCATAATATTTTTCATCTCACTGCAAAGAGTAAGTTACGTGGCTTAGTTTTATCAATCCATCCTATTAAACGGACTCCGCCCTGTATAAGTGTAAAAAGGCGATGAACACCAGTGCTGGCGGCTAAGTGAGTAAAATTAAAACTAAATATCTGTGCATCTTCAAATAATTTGTAAAAGCTTTACTATGAAAATTGGAATTGTCCACTGTGATGGCAGAAAATGGTCTTCTTTCAGTATTTTAGTGTGGTTAGTTATCATGGTAGGAATACTTGACTCTCTC
>JAODLI010035789.1:0-18739 GCA_027575585.1 Percopsis omiscomaycus | reverse complement strand
TATGATGTGGCTCTTTGCAGCAACACAGAAAAAAAAGTGGCTCTTAGTCTCTGACTAGTTGGCCACCCCTGCTCTAGAATCACTTTTCTTTCATTTATTATTTTTCATTAGAGGTTAGGGTTAAGTAACTCATTTCTAATTTCTCTCATCTATGATGGTGAGATGGTGTTGATTTTTAAAATCATTGTTCCATCAAGATGATTAAGGCTAAAGATGTATCTCAACCAATCACAGGAGATCACATTACCCAGTCAGTCAAGAGAGTTATCAGCCAATTCAGCTTCAATACTAACCTAAGCCTCCAAAAAAAACTCCAAAAGCCTCAAAAAAACTCCAAAAACGTCCAAAATGTCTCATCAGAAACCAATAGGTCATATCACACACAACGCCAATCTTTCATATACAATCTATGATTGATACCAAAAGTTCCTGCACGTTCCATATTGTCATTTTCCTTCTGTTACCAGATTATGTGTTATAATCTGGTACCAGAAGTGTTATACAATCAGAATCTCTTGGGTTCGCTTTCATGACAAAATCCATTCAACAACCCACCCCAACTGACAAACAAGGCACCGGCGTGTGTCAATCACCTTTGTTGGTGTGTACTCTCTGCACCCAGGAGAGAGGGCAGGCCTTCATCACAGCATAGGGCACGCTGATGGTGTGTATCCTGTTCATCACCGCCTGGAAACACACAGCACCTCGTTAGACAGCTGACTCAGCACTGTACGGCTGAAGAACATGTCGTATCGATATCGTACTGTATTTCTACAGCAGTCACATTGTGAATTAAAATGCAGCTAGACACAGTTTAAAGGTATGAAAGGTATTGCGTGTCATTGTGCTCGACTTTATTGTTATATTAATTTTGATATGTTACGATATGGTTCTACTCAGGAAAGTAACTAATTGTAATGAAAGTGCCGAAATAACGAGCCAAATGAAACCCCACACCCCACCATTACAACAGACCTGTACATTTGGCATACGGGTCACAGGCACAAACTCACCGCAAGAACTCCATGCCACAGACCCATGTCCTTTTTGAAGTCCAGGACATTCACCATGGTGTCACCTGAGGACGGGCGCATGTCATGTGAGAGCTCGAACACGTACGTTGTACCCTTAGACCAATGCATAACGCCACCTCCCTGTACTCACCCTCGCTGTAGCTGCAGGCCTGGGTCAGTGCTTGGCAGTGGGTCAACATGGCTACCTTAGACACGGCCACACCCATCACCGTGCCCTCTTTACTGGCCTTGTACTGCACAACGAGGGAACACAATCGCAAACTAGCTGATGCATGACTCTAATAATGTACGTTTATGCCTGGAAATTGAGTGAAACGAATAGCCTAGCATAGCTTCGGATCACACTCTGGCCTCTCAGTGGCCAGATATTGTACACTGGCCCTTTAAGAAAGAGGTTTGAGCCCACTGGTCCAAACACATACAAACAAGGCTGCAGATGAACCAAGAGAAGTGGTACCTCTATATAAGCAGGGTCAGTGTTGGCTGTGGGGATGTGGGGCTGCCAGTCCTTGGAGGGCTTGGTCAGGTACTTGGAGTCTGTCACAACCCACTTCAGCCGTGGCCAGCCTATCAGAGACAGTAAAAGCCACGTAAATTCTAGCAAAGAGTTAGTATATCACCCATTTATTTAATCTCTAAAAAGGTCAGGACTACAGTTAACTAAATACCAAAACTAGATGCCGAAAGGTCTCATTAAAAGAATAATACATATTTCGCCACTTGATCGGAATGATCAGATAATAATAATAATTTCACAAATAAGGATTCTATCTTAGAAAACTCCTTTGGACCAAACCATTCTCAAGTCAGACATATATCATAGTATATTAAAAAATAGTCATCTTTGCCATGCTCGACTATTACTCTTCTAAAAGTAAGTCGATTTTTCACATTTAAAAAAACAACAACCTTTGAACTGCAGTATTTCCCCCGTGGGTGTCTTGGGAAGCCCCTTGAGACAGATCTCACTGGTCAGCGCCAGACCGACCCCACAGCTGCCCAGCAGGAAGCCCACCTGACTGCTGCCCGCATCCTGAAAAACAACAAAACCACACAGGAACCTTTACGGACACCTACAAGTATAGATGCAGCTGCGCCAATGCTATCAGTCAACGCACTATAGCAATCTCCGCTAGCAACCACCTGCACTAAAATAGCTCATTGTGTGTATACCAAATGATTTAAATCATTTATAAGACATATTAAAGATGATAGATACTTATTTTTTATCTAAATTAGGTTGTTTTTGGTCTAAAACACCGCTTGATGGACCTCAGTGATGGTCATAGCTGGCATACCTTGCGAGAGAGTGGTACTTCGATGGGCACGGGGATAACCTCTGCCAGCAGACAGCCATAGAAGGCCACCCAGAACATACCAGGGTCACTGTTGGGGTACACTAGCGCCACCTGCCAAGACAGTATATATTCTCTTTAGAATAATGTATCTAAACACCTGATTATGGTTAACTTAGCAGACACAATAATAAAGTGCATTATTATTTTCATCATTATTATTTGCATAATTGTTGCATTTTGTGTGTGTGTGTTTATTAAAATGGGACACTCCTTGATTTGTGTCCAGAATTCCCCTTGTGGTCGAAACCAGTGTTACAAAAAGTGGCTTGGGTCTGAAACAACCCATGACTCTTCTTTACCCCTCCGCCTACAGAGCTCCTAGGCTCCCACTGTTCTCTACCCCTCCCTCTACAATCAGACGCCCCCTTCCTGCACAGCTGACATAAAAGACAGTTGGGGTGGAAGTCTGTGGCTCTGAGGGACTCTGCCTCTAGGTTGCGGGTGCGTGTGTGCATCGTGGGTGTGCTGAGGCTCTCTCACTCTGTCTCCGGGCTTAAGGATCTGCTCGTTCTTGGTTCCTAACTTGTTGAGCAGAGTGTAAGCCAGCTTCACGCTGCGGCTCCACAGCTTCCCTAGTGGACCGGAGGTGACAGGGTGGAAGGGGAGGGTGCAGGGTGGAGAATAAAAGGTTAATACTGGCCTTTCTTAATACTAAACTAAATGCCAGATATAGCTTCTAGATTGTTCCCTTAACACAAACAATGCTAAGGAAGTTTTCTTTTTGTCTTTGTTGTTTCCCCAACAGATATATCTTTATATTATTTAACCACATAACTGTTGTAATGTAAGTAAAACAGCGTTATGTCATGGTGTGTGTCTCACCATAGGTCAGGGTGTAGAGGGGTTTGCCTGTGATGTCTAAGGCGGTGAGCGCCGGGCTCTTGCCCTGCGTGGACCCCCAACGGGCCAGGGCTGCCTGCAAGGCCGGGGGCCAGTTACTGACCACCCCTAAGGGTTCCCCCTTCACTGGCATTATCTGTCGGCCCTCTGGTTTGGGGGTGTTGGGGTCCGGCTGGGGAACTATAAGTGAGAGGAAAGAGAGAAAGGTTTTTAGTTCATAAAAACACAGGCAGGATAGGTTAGTGTTACTCTCCCAGCTCCTCACTGTACTCTAAAAGCTAAATTACCTCCTTGTAACTGTACATATTTAGGCCATGGACGGAACAATACATTATGCTTAAAGTAAGCGCTAATCGATTCAGCGGGGCCTTGTTATTTCTATCGTTAATGCCACTCACCTTCTACTATTTCCTCCGAATCGTCCGTGAAGAACTCGCTAAGAGGAGGCCTCTTGGGCCTCTTCAAAGTGTTCAGGAGCTGCTGAATCTTGGTGGAGACCCTGCTGTTCACCGGTACCCCTGTGAGGAGGTCCATGGAAAATAAGGGGGTGGAACAACATATAGTCACACACAGTCGTATCCCTCGTATACACGCTGGCTTTTACTGTCAAGACACCGGGGAGGGGGTGCTCAAGTCGAGACACAACGATGTCTGTTGAAACCGCGTGGCACCTCAGTCTGCTGCTGTTCATTCCGGAAGTCTCTAAATAAATCATTTGGATTTGTTTGGGGCGGTTTAGACGCGGAACGGAATGTGGTCCCGTTAAAGAACGAATGACAGCAGACGTAGGTAGCCTCGACATCGGGAGGGGACACGGGGAGAAGTGGGAAAGGATTGGCCCTCAGGAAAACACGGCAGGATTCATTCTCTGTGTTGATATAGATCAGCTTTCACGTGTTATACTTCAATACAAACAAAAGGGGGGGGGGGGAGTAAAGGGTTCGACAGCACAAATGGAAAGGCTACAGACATTATGAATTAAAGGCTTTCTCTTACTCCGCATATTACCTCTTCCTAACAGCCAGTCACATAAACACGTGACAGGGTGAGAAAAGATCAGAAGAGACGAAGAAGTCTGGTTAATGATTTGGTCACAGACAAAACAATGCTGGCTAATGACAAATCGATGACATTTCAGACCGTCTCTCTCTCTCTCTCTCTCTCACACACAGAGATGTGGTCATTACCGTCTGCGGTCTCCATCATGCTAGACCGGCTCTGCCCTCGACTCATCCCCCTGACCACGACGTTGGAGGGCAGGTCCACCCTGGGGCCCCGGGTTGGCGGGGCCACCGCCGTCACGTCAGGTGGTGGGCCACTGTTCTCTGACGGGCGTGGGGGGAAACAGAGGGTGCAGTCTTAGTAAAGCCACTGCAATGTTTCAACCTCGCTTTCTATCGGAACAGAAACTAATAAAGCGTGTAAACTATAATGTAGGAATCAAGTGTCCAGAATTATATGTATAAAATATCTATCTATCTATTTATCTATACATTTATCTAAGTATAACTGTAATGCTGTAGATATTTTGCATTGTCCCATCTCTTTGCCACTAGTGGGCACCACACTGTATGTTACTGAGATATTTATGTTTTCTTTAATACTGATTCGGATTTTCTACAGATTTTTGGTCAATAAATTTTATGTTATCATTATGTTATCAGTTGCAATTTGTTAATATTATATCAGTTTTTTTACTTTGTGGGCTTTGTTCTGGTTTTGGGCTTTGCTTGTTGTTCTGGGCCGCAATGCAGTGCTATTGTGAATAAATCTCAATGGAGAAGCCCACAATGCAGGCAATGGTGTGAATAACAACCAAACCTGAAAAACAAGACTTTAACTTTAACTTGACGATCACTTTAACCAAGGACCTGCGAAGCAGCTCACCAATGCGTGTGTTAGCGAGCATGTCCACAACCGCTACTGTTGGGGGCTGGTACTGGGGCTGATACTGGGGCTGGTACTGGGGCTTGTACTGGGGCTGGTACTGGGGCTTGTACTGGGGCTGGGCTTGATGCTGCGGTTGAGCCGGAGGCTGTGGCTGGCTTTGAGGCTGCGGCTGAGGCTTGCCCTCTCCGTGAGACAAGGTGGAGGAGGCCGAGGAGGAGGTGGAGGAGCCCTGGACGGAGCGGTTGATCCAGGAGTCGGGGCTCTGCAGGCTTGGGTTGGCCAGAGGAGGCGGGGCCTCTGTGGACGGCCTGCGGAGAGCACTCTCGTCTTCAGACCCAGACGAGGAATCTGAAAAGAGAGCGGTCAGAACTCACTCGTGGTACTTCAAGTTGGACTCCATTGGAGATAGGACAGCGATGGAGCCAAGCACCACTGCAGGGTCGTCATTCCATACTAATACTAATGCTATTCAGTCCACTGGCTTCGGCGAAGGCGATTACAAAGCTCTCTCAAGGATGGGGGGGGGCTCTTCCGGCTTACCTGGTGGGGTTCGAGTCTCCACGGGAGACGGGGCATAGGTTGAGCGACGTTTGGTGGGCATGGGCAAAGCCATCTTCTCCTCCTTGTGTTTAGCCAGGGCAGCTTGCACTGCCTCAGTGTGGATATCTGAACCAACAAACAAACAAAAACAAAAGTATACATTGAGCTACGGTGGCTAAATAAAAGCGGTTTAATCACATACACAAAAAACAAAATCATGGCGAAGCAACATTTGAAAAGATTTCGGAGAAGTTTCACCATTTATACAGTCATGTTCTGTGCATGGTATCTTAGATGCAAATGAGTCCCCGAGAACGTTATTAGAGAAGTTAATAGTGAAACATGAACTATTAAGTGTTTTTGTATTGAATATATGCACTGCTTGACCTCCTCCAATTATATATACACTGAAAAGGAAATTAGAAAAATAAAATCACCACATTTAAATGTGCCAAATGATCAATGAAAGTTTGACTTTAAGCCAAACCAGAGCAAGAGTTGGCTGACCACCTACATGCAACAGGAAACCGCCACTGGGGGAGAGGAAGAAGCTATTTATTATCCAGCCCGGATTACACAACCCCACAGACACACACACACACACACACACACACACACACACACACACAAACAGTAGAATAAAAACATTAAACGTAGTCACGTGCCCGGTATACATTGAAAGAAGGACACAAGAGGCAGACTACGTTACCAAAAACACGCAACAAAAGTCGAGGTCCTTTTGACTCAGGAGACACTTTATATTCAAACATCCTCCACGTTAAATAAATGATCAAGCACAGCCCTTCACAGCAGCCATGAGGGTCATTACATAATGAGCTTTCTACTAAACAGATTGCTCAGGGCTAAGACACCCCCTTGCTCATAATGCACTGCCATAGTCTTCTCTCCATCCTCGCACTAATCCAGCAGTGCCTAGGAGAGTAAAGGCTACATTTCTCAATCAATCTCAAATTCTTTGACTTTGTAAATGATCATAAATGGTGACCTGTATGCTATAACCTGTCGATTAATACCACACCTTAATGGTTTTATGTATACAACGGTAGATACAGTAGTAGGTCAAGCGATTTGATTGGCGTAGGATGTAGCTTACTGCATTTACAGGACAGTCACATATTTTGATAGTCGCCTTATCAAAGATGTGAACCAGTAGTCTGTCTATTAAGGCCACAAATGAATGGTAGTTTAGTCTGTGTAGTTTATGACAGTAAGGTTCTGTCCTGTATGACATTAAATATGTGTAATCCATGGCCTAAATATTTAGTACACAAAAAGGGGATAATTAAAAAACAAACGCACATAGAGCTAGATGTGATTACACGTCGCCGTACAGGTTTGAGATTTATTTAATCACTTTTAATAGATTAACTTCAATACGCGTTTTCAATAAGATTCATAAGGAGGCTTTGTAGATCGCTACATTCTTCTGCTTCATACATGCTTGTGCTCGTGAAGCTGGTGCGTAATTCCTGCAGGCAGGTTAACAGTGCATTTTCCGAAACTGTAAAACAGCGACCTCTAGATGGTCACACTTTTCGGTGTAATAACACCTGTTTTCTGTTTTTAAGGCAGATGTGGGCACTGGAGTTTCAGTGCTCACATCTGGCTTCAGAAAATAATAGTCGATCCATTTGGCGACCCACAGTAGTGAATGGGAATTCGGGGTTTAAACCCTGCTGACCACTCTCTGGCTTGTCATTCTGGTTAGGAAAGGTTAGGGCAGGTAAAACTGCTGAAGGAGGAGTCTCCTTCATAATAATGAGAAGCCCATTTGCAAAAGTGAAAGAAAAAACGAAATCAGACCCACGGAGCTGAGTATCGATAGTCAAGTCTATTTCTCTTTAAAAATCAGGAAGAGGTGTTTTGAAAATCGATTCGAAGTACAGGTGAGTAGATAGATAATACAACAGACATAATAGGCATCTGGGTGTGTAAGGGCCGTTCTTTTTATAGTTCCATGGTAAGGGCACATCGCGATGGAACACTCACCCTTATTTAAAAATGGAACTATGGTTTTTATATGGCAACCATGGTTTTACTATGGTTTTAAATTATAATTTCAAATGCAATTATAGTTTTATACTGATGGAACGTATAAAATGCCATTTAAATCGCAATGAGTGGGTAATATTTTCATTTACGACTTCATCACATCAACGCGTTTACACGGGGGCTTCTCTTCAGAGACACTAGTGTCTAGTTCTAGTTGGCGCTCAACGAAAACATACTACAGGCCTGCAACTCCGTGTTAAACCTAATAAAATGCACTTGTTAATAGAGAGAATGATCTTGGTTATAGGGGTAAAACACACATACAGGACAGGATTGCACTACACCGTTGCGTAGTTTGTGTTCACGGTTTCTGTTTCTAATTGAGTTAGAGCCTTGTACAGCCTTGTCGTCGCAAACAGTGACAGTAGCAAAGCCGTTTTAAACGACAGAGACTGCCAAACAACTAAACGCAGGCGCTGCTGTTGACAATGCAAACTTGGACTGTTAGTGCTAACGAATTCCAAGTTAGCATAGCGGGACAGAGTAGAGTCAAGACAAAATGAGGGAGGGCAATTTACACATCGGGGGAATGTGAGCTGAGCATGTTTACTCATATGATGATGAGTAAAGACACCTTTAACCAGTTGAAAGTACAGCAATGCCAATGGCAGTAACTGAAAATAAACAAATAGTAGTTTTAATAATGTGTTAATAGTTTTAAGTAGTTTTGTGTTAATAGTTTTAAGTAGTTTTAGTAGTTTTAATATGTGGTGATAATGAATGAATTAACGTGCTATTATATGAATTAAAAACATATTTAATGTTTAGTTGAAACTAATGAAACAAATGTGTTCTAGGAATGGCATTCTCCAGCAGTTTCCTGTCTGAAGAACAGTTCCAGTGTTGTATCTGTCTGGATGTGTACAAAGATCCAGTCTCCACGCCATGTGGCCACAACTTCTGTAAAGCCTGTATCACACAGCACTGGAACAGCAACAATGACTGGAAATGCCCCCTCTGTAAAGAACATTACAGGACAAGACCCGAGTTAAAGGTCAACACTTTCATAGCTGAGTTGGTTTCAAAGTACACAAAGTTGGTTAAAAAGAAAGAAGAACATCTTTCCATGCCAGGAGACGTTCCCTGTGACGTCTGTACCAGAGTAAAACTCAAGGCTGTGAAGTCCTGCCTGGTGTGTGTGACTTCTTTCTGTGTGATTCACTTGGAACCGCATCAAAGAGTCGAACACTTGAAGAAACATCGGATGATCGACCCTGTGGATAACCTTGAGGACATGATGTGCAAGATGCACGACAAACCTCTGGATATGTTCTGCAAGAATGACGATGTGTGTGTATGCTGGTGCTGCTGCAAGTTAGACCACAGCTGCCATGTCCTTGTTCCTCTGAAGGAAGAATATGAAGAAAAAAAGGTTCTACTGGAACTGACAGATGCTCAAGTTCACAACATGATCCGGGAAAGACGACAGAAGGTTCACGAGAGCCGATACTCAATTGAACTCGGTAGACACGACGCAGACTATGAGATAGCAGAAGGTGTGAAGGTTCTTAAAATTCTCGTTGACTACATCGAGAAGCTCCAGACCGAGCTCGTCGCCACCATTGAAAACAAACAATATTCAGCGGAGCAAGCAGTTGAAGGCTTCGTTATAGAACTGGAACAGGAAATCACAGAGCTAAGCAAGAGGAGCTCAGAGCTTGAGCATGCGTTACACGCTAAAGACTCCGTTTATCTTCTCCAGAATTTCCAATCTCTGAACACGCTTCCTCACACCAAGGACTGGTCGAAGGTGAAGGGCAGTCTTCAGCCGTCTTATGTAGGGGAAGGCCGTAGAACACTCGGCAAGCTGGAGAAGATAATGCAAGTGGAAATTAGGAAGCTGTGGGACACTGCTAAACTGAAGAGGGCTCAGCAGGACGCAGTGGATGTGAGTCTTGATCCTGAAACGGCAAACCGCAACCTGATCCTGTCCGAGGACGGAAAACAAGTTCATGATTCCGGTGTAATGCAGAATATGCCAGACAATCTCAAGAGATTTTCCACATATTCCTGCGTCTTGGCAAAGCAGAGCTTCTCCTCGGGGAGGTTTTACTACGAGGTTGAGGTTAAGGGGAGTTACTGGATTATAGGAGTGGTCAGGAAGTCCATCGATAGGAAGGAAGGGATCATATTTAACCCGAGTAACGGATTCTGGACGTTAAGCGTGGTGGACGGAGATGAGTACAAAGCTCTCGCTGACCCTCCTGTCCACCTGTCCATCATGGGGGCACCTCAGAGGGTGGGCGTGTTTGTGGATTACGAGGAGGGTCTGGTGTCCTTTTATGATGTGCAGCGGAAAGTTCATATCTATTCCTTCACCAACTGTGGCTTCACTGAACCTCTGTTTCCATTCTTTTATCCTGATTACATCGATTTCGGTAAAACTGCCGTCCCCTTGATCATCACCGCTGTCAATACAGATTAAGATAAAGCTGAGAGTTTGTACGGTTTCTTCCTAGGCTACTGTACTGTAACTGTATCAAATAATTGATACTATAACTAACGAGAGAGAATATATATTTATCCTAATTTACTGCTTTGTTTAGATTTGATTGAATTTGGTTATGTTTAGTTTTGTACTTACAATTTGTCTTTTGGTTACCTTTGTGTTACCTTCTGAACAAGAAAAACAACTAAACCACAATAAAACTAGTGAAATCAAACTGGACGAAATCTGCTGTATTAATATTGTTGTATTAAATTGTAAATTGTAAATTGTAATTGTAATTGTATTAAACACACTACAGCGGTTCTCAGATAATAGACAACATTGAAGCAGTGTGGACTAAAACAGGAGGAGAAAGGAAAAAAACATTTTTAATATGAATAGCTAATAAAGGAAAGATTTTCCTGTTTAAATGTGCAACTGGGTTTTATATAGGACTAGGCCATATGGCCAGAAACCTTGCCATATATTTTCCCAAATTGATACCGATACTCACATTTCATTAAAGAAATTAAAATATTTAAAATGTGACATTGAATTTTTCATCTGAATTCAGTCACTGGAAGTCAACGTCAACTGGAAAAAAACATTATGTCTGCATGCAATGTTTCAAACTTAGTGTGTTTTTGTTTGGTGTTAGGAAACACTAAAAATCCAAAATTTTGAGACACAGATAAAAAGAGAGACGATAATTATAAATGTATATATATTTTTTTTTTTTTACAAAACACTTAACACAAATATAATCGCACAGCGTTAATAATAAAGACAATAAAGACTTGCAAAATCCAAAACAGTTCTCCACCATAAAACCACAGTGCTCCAAAGATTCCTAAATTGTAAACTGGAGGACACATTAATAAAATACACTTTTATACATACACTCTATAACTATAATACACTCTTTCTGTTTTGTTCGACTCCTGTATTCACCTTAAACGCCCTCTTCGCTGCTTTATGCTTCCTACAATCAAGTTCCTCCTGTTAAGTATTCTTCCTGCAGTCCCACACATAGCTATCCTGGGACACCACTCTCTGTGAACAGCAGAGGGCTCCTCATTGAAGGCTCTTCTCCATTCCTCTCCCCAAACACTGGAGGAGCAATGACTATGACAAAAGCTCATTGCTCATCACTCACACACCTGCTCATCACTCACACACCTACACACACACACACACACACACACACACACACAGTTAGAAATACACATACACACACGTACACACAAGCTGTTCTTTAATTGGTCCCTCGGAAACCGCTTAGTTTCTCAGCTCACTGAGACACTAAATACACTGGTCCCCTGGACCTGCCAAAACTTTACCGGAAATTACCGGAAATTACCGGAAACGACATTCTCCGAGGTGATCTACTGTATGTGTTTAAGACACATGTAAAACAGTGTAGAACATACATCTTAAGATAGGAGCTGCCACTCACCTGATCTGTAGCGGTCATCCCTGGTTCCGCCATTGCGATGCGGTCTCCGGTGGCGACGGTCGCGGTAGCGGGAGGAGTTTGAAGGGGGAGGGAGGGCGTGGCTGGAGGTGGAACTGGGACCAGGAACCTGCACCTCATTCCGAGGAGGCGGCTCCACTGTCAAACACCAGCAAACAAATTGCAATACAAAACCCACACGGATAATAAAACAACTCATCCTGAACCAAATAACTGAATGGAAAGTCAAAATGCTCACTATTTGATCAAATTGTATATGTAATCAATTTAACTAATTGGGCTAATTTTGTTCTTGTTTCTTGTGGTGTAAAATAATGTTATGTTACTGTTATGGAATATACACAGCGGGATTATGCATGTTTATTTGGTCTATAGAACAAAAACTCAAACATGTTAGAGTACTTAAAATGCACAACAAACAATGACAATCACCATATTATCTTAAAAAAAATAAAAATAGTAAAGGTAAAATGTTACCTGGAGTATGAATAATGTAGGGAGCCAGTAGTTTAGTCCGTTTCTTCTCATAGCCCTTCTGCGTTATGTCACCTGTGAAAGATCAAAGCCAGTTCAACTACATGCATAGACAATATAATAAAGAAAACATATACTGCTTTTGTTGTATTATAAGTATTCACTTTGTATTCAGGAGTCTGGGCAAGAACCGAGCTAACCTCCAACTTAATCTGATCGCACTGCAGACATTTGGGGTCGTAACGGCATGGCAAAAGACAATTATTTATTAATCCTAGCATTGTTACTTTTTAATGCATGAGCGACAGACTTGACAATCGTATCGATTACACAATTACGTAATAAATTACACATATCTAAGGCTTGAATGGTGTACACAAATCTCTGCATTCAAAAATGTAGATTTAGGGAACTTGACAAAGAACTTTCTGTGATGTCTGTCATCGCTTGTTCAAAAAGAAGGTGAGAGAGAAAAGGGGACGGCAGGTAGCATGGGGGAGGCGTGGGAGATGTTTAACTAGCTGTGTTCAGCCCGTGTGGAGGCTAAGAGCGTCGGACTGGCTCCAGTGAAGAGGCAGAGGAGGACACGGAGACAGCATAATACAAACTAAATTTGGAAAGCACACGGAAGCCAGAGCAGGATGGGATGATTCAGAGACGCCCAGCGAAAACAGAGGAGGAGGAAAGATGAGAGCGAGGGAGGGAGGCAGAGGAACGGAGGTAAAAGAGTAATGACAGGAGGCCCGGGGAGGTAAGAAACGTCACAGGAAGAGGGGGAAATGGCAAAGTTAACTAACAGGGCCTTGCACGCCCCCAACCTGCCCCCACCACCACCACAATACACCCACAGACTCCTGCATCATCTTATCGGCCCCCTCCCTCATTGCATGACTGTGCGTCGTGCCTCAGAATCTGCCAACCTCCTCCGTAAGAAAGAGTCAGCTTCCCAAGCATTCATAACGCTGCCTGCTACACACAAACACACACACACACACACTGACACAACTAGCAACCTTGGTGAAGATTCATCATTCATGTCCTCCATACAGCGCTGTATCATGAATTCCATCCTTGCCTTAGGTTATCTTTACCCTAGCCTGACTTGTGGGTGAATTCAAGAAGGGTTCCCCCTAGCAAATAACGCAGCCCAGGAACACGAAGGCGACCAACCTGAATGGTCCTCCATACTCACAAAACACAACACGGTACACCAGTGTTGCCGCGGGACACAGTATACGGTTATACAACCACACCGCACACTGTTTAGTAACAATGAGACTTGTAGTTGGAGGGGAGGAATGCACTCCAGAACATTGGCCACTCGGGGACCGGCAGGCTCTTTTTCACGAGGAAAGGCAAACACATCCATAAGTAATGCATGAACCATACGGTTAGTTTCGCCCGCTCACATGACCTATTTTTAGCTCGTGTGAACAGGCGGTTTCACTGCAGTAAGGCAGAGAGAGAGAGAGGGGATTGGGGGAGGTGGAGGCATTTGATGAATCTCAAATTAAATACGTCTGGGTATCAGCAGGGCTCGCCTCCACCAGTTTAGAGTAAAGAGTTATTAGCTTTCCCTGGCACCTCCCACCAGCGTAGCACAGGTGAAAGTATCTAAAATACCATCTGAAAACCTAAATCGCTATTATCTGAAAAGTGAGGGTAGATGTCATTTAAGTTTAATTTCCATCTATCTTCAAAATGCAAAACAAATCTGTTCTTATGGAAAGTAAACATTTTAAAATGACTTCTATTGTATAAACTGACTACATTCAGGTGCAAATGCTAAATGATCACTTCCAAACCAAACTTGCTCACATGTGATAACAGCGTGTACTTATACCTATATTTAATTCTGTCTTTTCTGCCTGGTAGACCAACCACTGTTGTTGTTGATGTAAAATGTTCACAGCTTGATTTAATTTGCCTGCAAATGTTGCACCTAGACAGCAGATTAAGAACTGCAAATAGAAAGACAGCAGAACTGGGAATAGGGTGAATCATTATTGTATTACTTCAGTCACTGATAAATAGCAGACAAACAGACAATTTTTATTATCGTATATGGAAAGGGTCCAGGCTGTTGGTTTTACAGTGCATTCCTCGACCACTTTATAGCAGCAGCACACTGTTAATGTTTTGAACCCGACTGTCTACAAAAAGTGTGGCTTGCTGGCGAGGGGTAGAAAAGGGTGCGAGGCTATGAGAGCTGCAAGGGGAGAAGTAGAGATGGGTGCAAGCAATTCCAGACACAAATCGAGGAGTTACTTTAAGGAGGCAAACCATATGAGGGCGGCTCATACACCTGCACAGTGACAAACAAAGGTCAGAGATCAATCTCCCTTCCAACTGCCAACCAATGTCTTTCACATAGATCTTCTGTTTTTAACATTGATTCTAGAGGGAACACCATCAAAGCTTTGCCTCTTTCTCACACACTCTCTGCCTTGTTAGCCAGACATGATCTGTATTGCCGTGAGACTGCTCTCTTTATCCGCCCGTTGGGCACTCTGAGTGAATAGCAATTAGCTCTCTGCCTCAATTCTCCTTCCTCTCCTTCCTCTCCTGCCCCCCATGTGACATTAACACACATATAATCATCACCTGTTCCGGGATGATGATTACATGGCACAGGCTAGCACATGTAGTGGGGGATGTTGGAATCCAAAGGCGTTATGCCACTTGGTGTCTCGCAGACAATAACTATTAACTATTTTATCAAGGTTTGACGAGAAGATAAGGAGGGTAAGGAGGATTATAGCCTGGGAACTCTATTCTCCAAATCAGTAGGTCCTATGTAGAGCATTACGACAACTACGATGGAATAAAAGAGGATATTAAATCTCAGTCGAATGAGCTGAGCTAATATGGACCTCTTTCGTATTGATATATGCGGGTGTGAGGAACTATTGGTTTTATGTTTTCCAAACCAACCTTCCTTACATGAGTCACATTTTTATCATTTATAACATATGCCATTTTGAAAGCTCACAAGGACTTTCCCTTATAAGCAGCCAACTGGTCCATCCAGCCAAAAGATAACCCTTTCCTATATAAATCAACTATACTTTATTTATTCTTTATTGTCTAGGCTCTAAGGCAACAAAATGCTGTCTCAGTGCAATAACAATCACGTCTATTCTCCTTTCACTTTCACACAGATGTACACATTTCTTGTCTGGGAGGGTGATGTCATATTCTCCACTGTTTGTTTGCTTTGACAGGGTTTCTGAGGCGAACCGCTCCAGCACTGCTGTGTTTTTTTGTGCCACTTATATGCTATTTTTTAACTAACTAACTACTTTGAGGAGCATGCATACAGGAGCACAAATACAAACATTTGAACTCAGATTGCGCTAACCACTACACTATTGACCCAGACAGAACACATACTTGCTAACATCCCTACATCCCTATTCTCAGTTCTCACAGGAAGCTGGGTTTTCTGTTTTTTTGGAGGCAATTCAAGTGAACCAAAAGTTTTAGGCTCTACAACAGATAGTATTCTGTTGGGGTGGGCAAAAATATAGATTCATAGTTTTTTTTAATTCGTCCGATTCGATATCGACCTGTAAAATGTATGGATCGATCTTTTAGGTATCTGGTTTACAAGCCTTTGGCCTTTTCTTTAGCGGTTTTCACAAGTTGTTTTCAGTGACTCTGCATTTATAGAGTTGTGTTCCCTTTAGAGCTTTTTAAACATCTCTCCAAATATGGAAAGCTGCTATATAGTATTTGATATCTCATTTCTATCGAATCGATAGCGAATCAGAATCTAATCAAGTCGCATTGAATTAAATTGTTAGCTTGTGAACCGTAATCGAATGGGGGCATCTGTGCCAATACCCAGCCCTAGTATTCTGTCATAACAAGATGTCAGTAGCCTACTAGCAGGTGCAGGCAGACAGAAAAAGGCACTGCAGCTTCTTTTGTTACACAGTTAAACACAGTTAGATTGATAGATAGTCCAACTGCCTGGGGTGAGGACCCGCATGAATGCACGTATTAGTTTTACTTACTCAAACTCAAATCTTCTGAGGGCAGAAAGAAATGTGATTGGTTCAGTCGAACACCCAATCAAAATGGAGAGGAGGCGGTGCTCGTTTCACTTCAAACTGAAGCGCGCAATTGTCTGCTAAAGACGAAGAGGAAGAGCGAAGCGTGCAATTTCCTGCTAAAGTAAGTACGTTTATGTCTAAATGCACATAACCAGATTATATGCAAAACGCGGCGTAATGTAGCTAGCAAACGAGCACCGCCTCCTCCCCATTTCAATTGGGTGTTCGACTGAACCATTCACATTTCTTTCTGCCCTCAGAAGACGTTTGAGTAAGTAAAACTGATACGTGCCACATTAATATTATTTCCATCATTTGGAGTCCACCTCCATGCTCTGATGTTAGCTCTGGGTGATGTTAGCATGTGCATCAACGCCAGGCTAAGGTAGATAAAAGCCTAAAGATATCTAAAACCGTTGCAACAAAACACAGGCCTAACTTGGAGATTACGCACAAAACACACTAATCCCACATGGCATTCACCCACATACAGTCCCAACTGAAGTGGGCCCCTGTCTGGAATAGCAAACAGGGTGTGTCCAACTCAGGTAGCAGGGTAAAGGAGTGACTCATGTTTCTCTCCACCACACACACATACACAGAAATGCCTGGTCTTGGCTCAAAGGAGCAGGAGTGTTGTAAGCTAGTAGCTAGCTAGCTAGAACAACAGTACTGTAGAACAAAGAAAACGTAGTCATGCATGCAGTTAGTTGACTGAAGCCCACGGTTTACAAAAGTTTACCGAAGCAGCAAAAAAAAAGCAGCCTTGACTCAGCTCATTTTATTTGTTTATTTGATAGTGACATTAGCACATAAAAAAAGTAGTTGGCAAGAACGCTAATTTATATCTATAGTCCCTAGACAGGTAAGAAGAAAAAAATAGAAACAGTACAACTAGCAGATACAGATACAAATACAAATACAAATACCGGTATAAAAATACACAGATAGAAAAAGGACAGAATACATTACAATGAGGTCATTTAGCAGACGCTTTTATCCAAAGCGACTTACAATTACATGGTGCTATTACATGGAGTAGGTAGGGGTTAGGCATCTTGCTCAAGGATGCTTACAGGTAGACCAACTCTGGGGCTCGAACCCACAACCTTCCAGCTGGGAGTCCAACACCCAGACCACTAGACCATCCTGCCCCCACAATGTTATGTTATGCACAAGCCTTCCACCTCCTATCGCCAGCTGTCTTTCCAACTGTCACTCTGGCCCAGAAAGGAAGAAAGCAGGCATGGCTGACACACCTTTCTCATAACAACTCTTCCCAGACCTCGCCACTCCTTTACAGGGCTCTACTTGGCGTTCACACCAACACTGTTACAACACCGCAGCTACTTGAAGTACTGGTTCACAATGCTTGCGAAAGGGTATTGGCTCGAGCAAGAGCAAGTCTGTGTGGTCATGACAAGTATGAAAGTGATAACAAATATATGGTGCGATATGGTCAGTCAACCTAATATAGTGGTTTCTAGTCGGGATGTCATGAATATGCTTTTGTGGGGGTCGAGGAGGAAGAGGAATTTATTTTTAACCTTTCATCGTTTTATTCCTATTCTAATATTTGTAGTATTAATTAGACATTTTTATTATTATTTTGTTTCATTTAGATTAGTAAAGTTGTAGTGACTATTTTGTCCTGAGTTTGTTCCTTGTCACCTTGGTGTTGACTGGGGGAATCTTTGACGCTTGTTTTGTTCCATAACCCAAAAGAAAGTATCCAAGAGAGTAGATTTGATATAATAGATGGTCCTTTATTTCAATACAATAAATAGTACAGACCCTTTATCTGTTAAATAAATTGTAATTGATATTTTACTACAAACAAAAGGAGCAGCGGCTCAGGCACCAGTTTGCGTAGGCCTGCAGCAAGTTCAAAGGTCAAAAAGCTGTGTGCTCCCAGTCAGCCACGCCTCCACCCTCGTCACCTTCCTATTTAATGCCTTTCGACCTGTAGAAGGCATAACTTAAGGAGAATAGGGCAAACATTATTATGATAAATTATTAGACAAAAGAAATGGTTGAAAACGGCTCCTACAGATGGTACACATAAAGTTTAAGTTCATTAGCAAACTTCTACCAACTTCTCGGGGTCTCTCTGGGGGTCTCCTTGATTTATGGGGGAGCTCTGTGTAATATCTGTGATGCTTCTTTGTTTTAGTCCAGATGCCCTGGCGACGATTACTGCCAGGGCAGGGATGCCATCCACAGTACCTTCCTCTGCTACTGGGGGTTAGAATAGAATAAAGAGCAGACACATAAAACATTCACACAGGAACCAAAGTATCTCACCCCTGACCTAGGTGGAGCTGTGCTAGCTTCTTATCATCATGCAATGAGGCGATTTCCTCTTATATATTCCACAAAGGAAGAATTCTCAGAGTAGATGAAACCCAGGCATGTTTTCCTTCCTCAGTGTTCTGATCTGATCCAGGGTCTGTAGCTAGCTGCTACAAGCCTCAGCCGTAAATTAGTCTGTAATAATACTGTAACTGTACTCACTGTAGGTCTTAATACTGTAACTGTACTCACTGTGAGTCTTAATACTGTAACTGTAC
>JAODLI010035778.1:0-18742 GCA_027575585.1 Percopsis omiscomaycus | reverse complement strand
GTATCTGATGAATAATGATCAGAATGTTTGAGAGTCAGGGGTGATAAAAGGGTGAGGGTTGTGGAAGACCGATGTCAGGGCACAGGAGCCAGCAATGCAGAGTCGCTGGCACTGTGTCACCCAAAAACGCTGTCTACAATTCAATGATGTAACAAAGTCACTTAATCCAAAGTGATTTACAGCAGGTACAAGTATTTAGCTATTACAGATACATAGAGGTACTTACAGCCCCACAACACCCCACACCACTAGGCTAATGTTGCCCCCTTGCACTGTCTGAAGACGCGTGCGTGTGCGTGTGTGTATGCGTCAAAGTGTGTATGTGTTAGTGTGTGTATTTAAGAGGATCAGTGAAGCACGTATTGGAGACCTGGGTGTTTTAGGTGCATCTATAAAGATGGCTTCCTTCCAGCCGGGTCTCTGTGCTTCCATTCCGTCTCTCTGTGTTATTTGATGCCCTGTGGAAGTGGGGGAACAGGAAGAGACGGTCTGAGGGGCAAACCTCACGGGGAGGCACTGATGGAGGCGATCAGAAGGCGATCACTAGCTCACTTATCTAGCTAGTGAGTCCCTCAAGCAGGCAGTTGCCAGGGTGTGGTACTGCTTGACCACAGCCACAACCAGGCTACAGTGGGACTGCGGTGCTGTATTGGGTCTAAAAGCACAATTTTAAACAGTGTTAACTGATAAAGAGATACAATGCACAGGCTATTGCTAACAGGTAAATGGTTCAATACTGACTACATAATACAGTATATGAGGTAAGAATAACTACTGTATGATGTTGGGGAGTGTGCGTTTTTGTCCTTTTTTAGGAATTAAATAATAACCTGCTTGTAAGACTTCAGCCATTTGGTTACCAGCATCCATCCATTATTTGTAGCGTGCATTAGCAATGATTATATTAGTATAAAAGCTAGGCTTTCACACTAGTCTGCAGTCTATTAGCCATCTATGTAACTGTGTGTAATATTGTGCCATAGGAGTTTAGCTTGATGTCTTCACGAATCAATAGATGAAGGGTGAAGCAGCCCAAACACTGGCCTGAAGCCTCTTTAGAATAATCACTGCCACTGACCTCATCAAAAGACTCAAGTTGCTTCACAAGCAAGTTCCCATCGGAAATCACCCAAAAAGAGAGAAGTATCAAGAAGCCATTGGTGCAGAGCGAAGCAGAAATATAGTTGGAGATGGCTTGCTCTTTATATTTAGTAATTACTGCCAACAATGATCTATGTGTATATAAAAAATGCAGGAGTGTGATTTCAACGGTTAGGCGCATCAATTAACGGTTGGCATCATCAGTAGCTTTCTGTTGCTCTATATTCCAGCGCCACAGTCTCAACTACACTCACAAAGGAAAGGCCGTGATCAGCTCGATAAAGGCCGGCAGTGTCCTAACCAGCTTTTCATATTAAATATGGCCCTGGAACACATTGACTCTGAAACGCAAACCTAGAGAACCATGATCTAGCAAGTTCTTCCTGATCTGATTATGATTTCTGGGTAAAGAGGATTTAGGTACTGGTGCCTAAATGCTAGGCTGTACTGATTAGGGGACCGGTGGAAAGCTTATGTAACCTGGAGACTGCAGGAGGGGAGAAGGTGTGCTCTACCTAAATGACAAGCCCCCCTGCTGTAATACAACCTGATAACTTGTTAAAGGTCAACTATAAACTTAGTAGAATTAGAGCAACTCTTACAAGTCAGTTCAAACGACGTAAAGAAGGCCCGTAAGCGCCTTGGGCAGATGCATCACCTTAAGAGACACCATTGGCATAAACATTACAGAACCGCAAATGCAATTAAAATTTGATTTTAAGGGGGAATGACAGCCAACGCCTTAATGCGGTGGGGAGTCAGTCATTCCTGGGCCTCTCACAAAACAGGCAAAAGGGAAGTAGCTACGAATCCATTTCACCCGGCAAAGCTGAATACATTTCTTCCCAAAAATGCCAATGCCTATCGATTTAGCTCTCTGCACACTGACCACAATTCATGCAGAGATGAAAGGATGGTAATCAAACACAGGGTGGTGCAGCTGTGCTCATGTGTAATCCCGGGGTAGAGAGCAACTGAAATAATGTCGAGTAAAGACCTCTCTCTCTCTCTTTTCTCTCATTATTTTCCCTCCGTCTATTATTCAACTCTCCCACACTCAGAATATACAACAGAGCCACAGTGCTCCGCTATGAGAGCCTGCCAGGGAGAAGGAGAGGAGAGTGAAAGCTTGCCTGCAGTGATTCAAAACAACAGGCAGCTCCCACTTCTGTACAGTAATGGTCGCAGAGGTACAGCGCCACGTGATATGGTCACATTTTCACCGGAGCTGTTCTTAATGTGGTTTTATACTCTAAATCCATTACAGATTGATGAGAAACCACAAACCACCCCGTGTGTGGTATTCCTGCATTGGAATTTATGAATATTACAACACTGAGTATGAGTTATTATAGACATTTTGAGAATATATCACATTGTTGTTGTGCTACAGCTCCACGCACAAATATTATATCAGAAAATTGTTGATTGACTGCTTCCAAGGCACCATGCGTGGGAGGGCAAAACAGCGCTGGTCTGTGCCCAGGCTCTGCTTAACATTCCCACTTAGACCATCTTATTACATGAGAGAGAGAGTAATGGTGCCCGTCCACATAAAGAGCAAGCACAGGGCTGGACAGGGCTTGTGTGGGGAGGAGGTAGGGAGGGGAGAAAACCCTACTTTAAATGTTTGTAAAGTAGAAAAATTGATCTTTTTTAAAATGTTCTAAATCTTCCACCATACATTTTTTTCTCCCAGAGCTTCCCAGATTGAATGTCTGAATCGAAGAGGGCCTAAATAAGGAAACCTTTTCTGTCTTGGCCACTGAGCGTAATACAGCACTGGAGATTCACGCCACTGCATTTCACATAGCGGGGCTTTTCTCGAGAAGCTTTGCATGGCCACTAATTATTATACAAAGACGCTCCTCTCTGCATTAAGAAAACTGAGCACACAAACTAATAATATCAATTTATGACACCAGAAACATGGTCCTAATTCATATGTCAATTGGAATATTGTGAATCCCTGATATTTATTGTACACCATCTATACATCTCTGAACACAGATAAAATACCTCAGCGCCCGACCCTGATATAAATTCATAACTCTTGAAGGTATGAACTAATTTATTGGGGAATCCCGGCCAATTTTGAACTGGGTCTAATTTTCCCATCTCTTACTCTCTAGAGTTCTGTAATAACTGTACCGTTAACGCTGTAAAGATATCCCAGGACATGGTCATGTTTGGTTTATCTAATGAGAGATTAAGACATAATTCACATGCACATGGTCCAGCACGGTGCACGCCTTTACAATGTACTGTGATGTGCGTGTGCCTGCGCATTAAGAAGAGATTACCTCTCTCATCTTGAATCGCTCATCAGAGCAAGTATGTACAACATCCTCTGACTTGAAGTGTTTCTTCAAAAGTACACGTTTCTTTCCATGATAATCTAGAGTCTTATTAGCATTGATCTCAAGGACTCTAAACTGAATAGTTTGATTCCATTTCGGACACAAGTGAGCGCCACAGATGGGAGAGATTGGAAATGGCCAGAATTTCCCGTCAAATATATATAAATAGATCTCAACTGTAACATTGACGTTGACGTATAGTAAACAAGAGATATTGCCAAAGGCCGCTGCTGGTAAAACCATTATGTAAAACCAGTCTGGTATAAGGTTTGATGCAGCGGATTGATAAATTCCTAGTGTAAGCAAACAATCGAAATATCAATCTGCAATGGTGTACTGTACCTCTGTATACGTGTCATGTAATTTAGCACAGAACATTCATTTGTCCTGGAGTTGTGAGAATATTTAGAAAACAGACAGGATCCCCAAGTGTGGAATACATTTTCTTGACAATCTTTCCCAGGTATTTGTCTGAAGTCTTTTTGTCAACCACAAAAAGAAATTTAGAAGCATCACATCAAATCCATTTAGATGTAAGCTAAGATGTCAGCTAAAGTGATGTGAGAAGATGAAATAGGTTTCTAGTACTTTGAGGTAAAGAAAATTCCACCTATGTGTACAGTGCGTATTCAGAGATTTGTACCACCAATACAGATGATGCTTGATGCTTAGATTTTTACAGATTGCACTGTGTCTAAGACGTTCTGTACACGGCACTGGCTTGTCACGACATGAACTTCTCACTTATTCCTCTGTAAGCTCACCTGTGATAAGGCGAGCAGCACCTACACACACACACGAAGGCTGTGTTCTGTTACCAGAGGGTCTATTTATAAAGTTTAGGCTGAACCAGCACCAAGAATGTTTGCTTCCTCCTCCACGCACGCCAGATATTGTAAGTGCCACATATAGCAATGAAAAACCTTAGCATTAGCCCTGTATCCTTTCTATTCTGACCACAACATTCATTATTCATTGTAGAGGTTTGCGTCACTTTGGTAAGGACCTCTTTTCCAGGCCGCTCTCTGGGCTGTTCTTTGTCACAACTGCTTTTTTTGCATCACTTTCCAAAGGACAGCCTGCGGTCTGCCTAGCTGGTTTCTATTTCCTTTTTTTCCCCAGCAAGGGCTATCCCATACTCCGAAAGCACGAGGTGCTGTTCACTGCTACCATCATTGACCCTGCCAGAAAGGCCAATCTGCTCATACATAACCTTTTGTAAAGGGCAGGTAGACATCACAGGTGTCACAGACAACAGATTGGGTTGTAATATTTGGACACCTCATCCCCGGGGCTAACTAACAACAGCTTGATGGAGCCAGAAATTAAGTGTGTGTGAGTAGGGGGGGGGTAGAGAAAAAGTCGAGAAATCTGCATGCTAGGTGAATGCGTGTGATTGTTTTTGACAAAGTGCTGTTTGGCGTAGAAGCGCAGATCTCTGTACACGGCTGGTAAATAGCATTCCTCCGGTCAAGGGTTCAATGTCGTGCTTGTCCCTCAGGGAAGCCTCAAAAAAGACTTCCCTGACCCAGGAGAGATGCTGTCTGGTACCACGGAAATTCTGTTTTGTATTTTCAGCCAAGGATAACCTTAGCATAATCAGTGCCCTCTGTGCTAGCCATTAGAGTCACGTTCAAGACCTCCTGTAGGAGCACTCAACAGCAGAATATCAATGTAATTTGATTTAAGGTGGGATTTCCCATGGAGGTTGCAGAAGGCTTCCCCACACACAAAAGTGAACAGGTCAGCAATATCAAGACATCAATTATTGAGATAGTGATGGCGGCTGGCAAACCCTTTATATTTCATTCATGTAATATACTGTACTGTCTCTGCTCTGGGTAAGCAGTTGATTAGTTGCTAAGCTGATTCAACTTCATCATCTTGTGAATGTAGCCCGGGCAACTAAGTATTAGAAAGAGCTGATAGCTAGACTATACAGATCTTCAGTCGTTCTGAGTTGTTCTGTACACTGAGCAGGGTGCATTGAGTATTCCATTTGTTTACCTTGTTATTGCTGTTTTCACACCTGAATCCCCAGCTATAAATTCAGCGCAAGGCACCAGGGTCTGAAATTGAATCCCACATGATTGGTGGAAGAAGGACTCATAGCAGTACACGCCGCGGAAACTCTAATGTGTTAGCAGTTCAATTTCTAGGGGTGGGTGCCCTGTCTCTGTCACACAGCAGGACCCTGTTTTATGATGCCCTGACATGCAATACAATCCTGCCCTGCCCGGCCTGCCCGACGATGGGAGCAGGATATAGGAGACGCAACGTAAATGACCTGTGATTGGATTTCATCAAGGCTGACTGGCCTAATGGAGGGCTGAGTCAGAGAGGTGAGGGGATGGGAGGGGGTGGAGGCGATGGTTATATAGAGCCTTCCATTTCTCTATAATGTCTGCTCAGTTGTTGAATTCCTCCAGCTCTGCAGATGGCTGTACCCCAGAACGCTAAAAAACACTGAATATGCTGAAGGTGAGTTGACTGTCCGTGTTAAATTTGACCGAAAATAAGTACATAAAAGGAATCCACTCCATCGAAGTAGGGGGTGTGGATACGCCTCTCTCTAATTGACTAGACCACCCTTTGACATCACGTCATTCCGCTGACTCATTGCGAGCTCTATAAAGGGGCGCATCAAGCCCAGTGACAAAGATTGACACAAAATAGCACCGTACTAGAAAGGAGACCGCACCGCTCCCCCTCAGGAGCTCCTACCCCATCATAGGAGTCCGTGCCAGGCCTGGCTTGGACCCCCGGGGCTGACACACTCCCATCTCTGCAAAGTAAAAACTGGTGCATCTACCTGAAAGCTTTGCCAGAGCGCCCTGCGTCCAAACTGCGCCAGTCAGGTCATAAGACAAACAGTACAGTTCCCTTCCTCCGTGAATAAGTTCCCTGGCTCATTTATCCCTGTCAGAGCGGTGTGTCGACTTTCCTTTTTTGTGTGTGTTTGCGTGCCTGTTTTTGAGATATATATATCACACATATGAGTCCTCAATCTACACTTCCTACACTTCTCATTCCTGAAGGTTTTTATTTTCTCCAGTGATGCATACACCAGCGCCTGCTCTATTTACTGTTGCCATAGCGAAAGAACCAACCCATAAGAATATGAACACTAGAATAAGATACCACAAACCAGTAGATCTTGTTGTTTTTCCCCCCCTTGCAGCACATGATGAACCATAGAGGGGGATGTGTTCCTCACTTCCTGAACATGAAGCCCTCTTAACAGGGGAAGTGAGTTTTGGGGGGGGGGCGGGGGGGTGGGAGCAGCGCGATCACACTTCCTGTCTCAGTTCCCTACCTTGGCGGCCACCGAGGAGCTGGGTTTCTCCAGGAGATCCCACAGCTTCTTCCTCTTGTTGGGGCAGCAAGTGTTATCGAACTCTCCCTCCCCCTCCCTCTCCCTCAGGGTCTCAGCTTCCCTCCTGAGCTCCTCGTTCATCTGCTCTTTCTTCTGGTGGTACCGTGCCTGGCAGCAGGACTCCAGGTAGATCTCATCAATACCCCAGTAATCTAACTCCTGGCCAAAGGAAAGGGCACACATCTCCTCCATCATGTGCAATTTGCCCGTGCGGTAGAAGTTCAGGATGGAGGTGAAAGCGCCCGGGTGTCGGTCGAAGAAGTATTCGTTCTCGTTCAGGCTGTAGTCGTCGCAGACCTCCATGAGGGATTCGTGGGTGTTGCAGTCCCGCAGCTTGCCCAGGCGGGTCCTGGGGAGCCGGTCGAGGGTCCGCCACAGGACCTCGTGGTTAAGACCCCCGACATTGAGACGGACCCTCCGGGAGTGGGCTTTGGTGTGGATGATTTCGACGGGCTCAGGGGGCAAGGAGGCAGTGGTTCGCAGGTTAGGCGACTTCAGCCCCGCTGGTTCTACTTTTTCAGCCATGGTGGTGGAGAGGTGGTGGAGGGAAGGAAACTTGTCCGGGGAGATGTTAAGATAAACCAAAATAAGAAAATCCAAATAAAAGTCTGATTTATGTTGGATCCTCCTTAGACAAGTCCCTCCATGGCTGAGAAAAGCCGAACAATTAAAAATAAGATGGTTACAGCAGATGAAGGTGGTTAAAGACATACACAATCACATTCCATGCTGTAGTGAAACAGGTTTATATGTTAGGTCTACATTAATATTAAGTTCGATCTGTTCCCTGCTGGAAGCAGCCAGCAGAAAGGCAATAGCAGAATAGATTACAAATTCACTGCAGTCATCAAAATGAAACCTCAAGTCAATTATCTTCTTTAAAGCAGGCATGCATTTATCAGAAGTCAGATACAGCGATTAATTAATGCAACAGTTTACTATTAGATCTGGCACTGATTGGTTATTTGTTATACTGTAGGCCTGGCACGATTCAGTCCATTTGACCAATTAAATTGGATAATTTTAAAAGAATGATAGCCACACGTTATAAGAAATGATAGCTCTGCAATATAAGGCCCTCCTAAATATTATTCTATGAAAAATAGCTGCTAATATTTTGTAATATATATTCCAACAATGTTGAACATTGTTGCTGAGTTGCCAAGGTGCAAAACATTTCACAAATAATCCTTCTTTAGCCTATATTAAATAAGTATTGTGAAAGTGAGAGCCCTGACATTTACAAGAGTCTATATTAGCTTACAATATTCTCCACAGTATACAGTATATTAGCAACACACACTTATTTGCGAGATGTGTTCGAAGAAGTGATCAAATAGAATAAACATTGCAGAGGAAAAAAAGAGCTGTTCTCACCTTGCCGAAATAAACCACCTTTTGCATGCAAACTCCGCTTTTTCCTAAAGAGAACGGAAGAAAACGAGCAGGAATTCCCGTTAGTAAAGCGACCACGATTGCGAGCACTCCGCGGACGCTGCGCTGAAACTGAAAAGATGCTTGTCCCACATGTTGTTATATATTAACTCAACAAGATACGTTTGTACACAAAAAAAAAAAACGCTCAGCGAAACATAATCGTTTCATTGCCCCGGAGGACTACGTGAAAGAGCGCTGCCTCCATCAAAGGCTGATGCCCGCGGTGTGGAAGAGAGTGGCCACCGAATCTATCTGCAGACGTCGAGCGCGTAAAGGCAGCGGGAAGGAACGGGATAGGCGAACTGCAGAGTGTCCCACCGTGTACTACACAAGGAGAGGAGCGCATGGGCTGCACCACAGCCTAGAGGCAAAAAGCCTAAGTGAAGTGTTGTGTGAGGAATCATCACAGATGGAAATTCAACAGCCTTAAATGCGCAGCGAGAGATGGCGCAGTCTAGCCTATAATCAGGAATCGTTTTTTGAGAGATGTAAACCTCAAGCTAAGCCTATATATACAGGGCAACCATTATCTGAAGTGTAGACACTATTATAGTTTTCGTATTTGTTAAAACGTTTGCATTTGTTAAAAAACGCTATTATTAATGGGCTTGTTTGTCAAAATATTCAAATCAAATAGGACTACTGTCATGCTTTGCTACCAATAAGACCAAAATATATATTGACACAACAGTACTGATGGGCCTACCTGTTGATGTCCTCGAAGAAGCAGACCTACCAATAACTTAACTTAGTAGGCTATACACAGGTGATTGCTCTCTCCATTTCCAGACACACACCCCCTCAGGCCTAAACATCCCAATTACATTGAGATAGCTGACACCTCAAGGTGATCAGGGCTAATCAGGCCACAAGCAGTGGCTAAAGTGATCCAATGAAAGTGAGAAGATAGCCTGACCTTTTCTCTCCTGACCACAAAATGCAGCGGGGGAGAATGACCAGGTGAGCGGCGTGCCGGGGGAAACCAAGGGTTAGGCGCCTCGTGCCCCAGGCGTTAATCAAAAGCCATTAACTATCAATACAGAACGGGGCTCCCTGCTCCCTCTCAAATGAATAAATAAGGATATTAAATTATGCATCTGTTATCCTCCCTGACATCGTTACGTACAGTAGCTACCGTGATGTGCCCCCCCTATTTATCTTTATCTGGCGGTTCATATGACCGGTGTTCAATACAGAAATGATATTTGGACCTTAGAGATTATGCGTCTATTCAACATTTCCCCTGAACCAAGCGTTTTTCAGGAGCATGATTATAATTTACATAAAATGTACATAGCAGGGTATACCCTGCATGTGTGTAATTGATTTCCCTGGTATGTACATTTCTTCCTAGTGACAAGCAATCAATAGGACTGTATCGACTACACTTAACTCAGGAGTGCGTATGCTACACGCTAACCACATAGGGACTTGTACATGCTATGGGAGACAAAGACAACGTCAATGGCAACACATCGACGAATCCCTTGCACCCTTACTTACAGTGAGATGTAACACTCAAAAGGTCGAGACGCACAGAACCGGCATTTAGTAGGGGGTCACTGACCATATGCTATCCATATGTCCATGTATGTATGCTATCATTTCATATCATTTCACATGATTTCTGTTACGTGATAGCATTAGCATTGACTCACCGGGAAAATTAGCGTCCACTCTGGCTACAAGATGTAACTGCATTCCCCCCCCTCTGTATTCCATAACTTGGTGATGCAGGAAGAAGTCCCCTTGTCTCGTGTTATGATGTTGGTTTCACTGTGGTTTCAGTTTTGAGACCATGTTCTTATATCTTATATATAGTTTTGAGACCATGTTCTTAATTAGAAATGAATCTTTTATGAAGAAGTTTTGCAGCTATGCAGCTTTGGAGGAACTGATTGCTAGAAAATGCACAGTTCCACATTAGATTTCGCAGTAATAAAATATGTAATCTGATGATTATTTACAATCTTTTACACCATGTCTCGAGGTAGATGTGTTCTGTAGTTGATATAATATGCCGCACATGTTTACTGCTCTGTGCTAACACCACTTGCACGCATGAGTACCCAGGGGAGTCCAAACCAGCTCCCAACCCACAGAGTGGACAGAATACCTGTAGTTATTATCCTGATATCTTTAATTAGCAATGTTTTGAAGCAATGTGTTGATGCACTGCAGGTTACTGAGGGAGGTTTCTTCTTGCTGGGGCTGGCGATGAGATGGCGAGTTTCTCCACAATGATTCCTGATCATGTGGGCATGTGTGCTTGCGTGGGCTGTTGCTACAGCAACACAAATTTTAGCATCATGCTGAGGTAATGTTCTGGCCCGTGGAGCCGGACAGACTTGGAAGCTGGCTGTGGCTGCTCTTTATGATAGAGTAATTAAATCAACTGCTCTGCCAATTTAACCTTTGGTGTCTCTATCTATCCCTCTGTGCTATTCTCAGTCAGAGTCTTAGATTGGCAATAGCGGCCTTGAACGATGGGTTGGAGGTTGGAGGCAAAGGTTAGAAGCTGAAGAATGGGGGCCAGGATAGTCTAATCGGGTAGGCCTGCTTACGTGCGATTGCATTTACTGCTGCTCACAAGTCGCTTTGGATAAAACACCAAGACAGAACACTAAGATCAAGTGCTCACTGTCATTCCTACAGGCCTTCTTTGCCTTTCCTCTCATTCACACTTGATCCCCTCCCTCGCAGAGTGTGTGTGTGTGTGTGTGCGTGTGTGTTTGTGTGTGCGCGCGTGCACGCGAGCTCATCCCAGACCAATCACAGATGATGGACTATACGCTGGCAGCCTCATCCCTGAGCCCTGAGTGTCGATAGTATTTTCATTTTCCTATTTGTCACTTGTCATAAAGTGTGTCCACTCAATCACCCCCCCCCCCGCGCGTCGTCATGACGAACACAGCGGTCACGCTCGGGGCCCCACAATCCCCGCATTCAGCCTCTGTCAGCACATAACAGAGACACGCCGTCATCTGTTCGCGACCCATTCCTAAAATGTCCAAAAGTGCTGTCATGGAACAGACCTTTCTCCATAAGGACGCAAGGCACGTTTTACAGCGGAGCTTTCTCGTGAGCTAAATGTTGTGCTCATGGATAATGCATGTCGCGTTCTGCTGGGCGGCAAAGCGCTATTGCTTTCTGACGAAACATTGCAGCTAAACGCTGTCAGGTCTTCTAGAGTTGAGAGGATTCCAGGTAACAAGACATGTGTGTGTGTGTGTGTGTGTGTGTGTGCATGTCTTAAGGGGTAGGCAACTATAAAGAGGTCAAGAGGCAGATGGACGAAAAACTTTTTTCTGTCTGTGTGACTTCCATTCAAAAGTACACTGAGGTTCGTGTGACACACACACACACACACACACACACACACACACACACACACACACACACACACCTTTGCATTTGATGACAGGTCCTACATCGTTGGTGACATCGGGGATGAAGGAAGATGTGACAGATGGGAGAAACGAGGCTTGGGTCTGAGGCTGTTTGAACACCACCACTGCTCTATTGTTGTGGGTGGTAGTTTTCTGTTTGTGTGTGTGTGTGTGTGTGTGTGTGTGTGTGTGTAATGTTGAAGATGGTCCCTGCAATGTTTTCCATATACAGTATCACAGTGTCTCTCTCTCTCTCTTTCTTTCTCTCTCTCTCTTGAAGCATAACAGGGGAGGATAATAATGGAAGGCCTGGCATAATGTACTTTTCAAAGACGTGATTTATGATTCCATGAAATTCTAAGCTGGGAGAGGAGGCCAGAGATAGGGCCATTGTACGACCATCAATTGTGTTCTGGATGACTACATGTACGCTATTAAGAATGTAAGTGTGCATGTGTGTGTGCGTGCGTGCGTTTGCGTGGGGGTGGAGGTGGTCTTGTCAATAATGGGGAGGAAACAGGCCATAGCAGCAGCAGTCTGTTTATTCTGTTCAGCTATTTTTAGCTGCTGGCCATGTCAAGGCCCTCAAACACACACACACACACACACACACACACACACACACACACAGAAAACTACCACCCACAACAATAGAGCCGTTGTGGTCTTCAAACAGCCTCAGACCGAAACCTCGTTTCTCCCATCTGTCACATATTCCTTCATCCCCGATGTCACCAACGATGTAGAACCTGCCACCAAATGCAACCGTCACAACAAGAAGCAGACACAGTGCAACAAAGGTGTGTGCGCGTGTGTGTACAGTCGACCTTCTACCCCCACAATGTAAATCTACTGTGGTTTAGCGATGTCGTTAGCCATTAGCTGGGCCTATTAGCGCGACGCGTGCAAACGACACATGTACCATGTGTGCGTGGGCACACACACACACACACACACACACACATTATTTCTAGGTTGTACAGGTCAGCATTATTGTTTACCAATTAAATTTAATTTCCAGTGAGGTTGGGTTGTGACCTTCATACTTATTAGCATTCATCAGAGGGTGAATAATATTGCCTTCCAGAGTACACACAAGATGCTCAGTGCTGTGATTTACCTTTAAAGGGCATTAAGCAGCATGGTAATATGACTACAATATACTTTGCCGTAATTGCTGTGAAGGACTCGGGCAAGTGGTTTGAGGGTCTATCTGGAAAGGTGCAATAAGGGTAAGACATAAGACAGGGAGAGAGACACCACAGTACAGCTGGAAAAGAGATTATACTTTAACTGGCAGTGTAGCTGGGCTTTAGGTGGATGAATTTGTCAATTAGGGGACCTTACACAGCTGGGAGTTTAGCATGCTATACTCTTGCTGGCTCGGGACATACATATATTTCCCCATTTAGATAATAAATAAAATGTCAGACACATTTATGGTCAGCTTTGGTACTTTTTAATTTATTTATTTAAATAAATGGGTTCGATCATTAAAATCTTACTTCAGTTAAGGCTTCCTAAGACAATTATATTTTCAAAGAGACCCAAATTGAATTAAAGAATACAGTGAGAAAAAAGTGAATATCAGGTATGCTCATTACAGTACATATGTTTCTATATTGGACCTGTCTCCAACTCAGGGAGCTGCATTGATAGTGCTGTCAGTTGTGTAATTGGGCCCACAGGTAGAGTTATGGTATTGCGAGTCCCTCTGCAAAATAATGTGAAATATTAATCATTCGGACAGGAAACCAAAACCTGACCACCCCTAGGAGGGAAATTGTGATGGAAAATGTTTTAATCCCCCCACCCCCCCCAAGACGCAAATATAGAGCAGCAGCATAATATACAAACTACATTAGCTCTTAGGGTGTATTTGATATTCAAAAACATTGGATAGCTTTCTCTCAGCCAAAACCAAGAAAAGCAAATCAATAATTTCACAGCATGACCAGTAATTAATGGAACAAGCATGGAGTAGTGCTAGATGCTAGCTAGTTTGCTGACTGATGATTCCGCTCTTGTAAAACTGAAGCTTAAATGGAATCATGTCTGAGGAAAGAACACAAGGTATCAAAAATGCACTTGGCTCAAAACCAAAAAGAAAAACTGGCAGTGAACAATAACTAATATACTTAGTGTTCATATTTTAGAATGTTAATATAAAGTGCAAATATAAAGTATTTTTTCCCCAAATCTCTCTCTGTTGTCTACATTGCACTGCAGTAAATGGCTCAATAAAGTGATTGGCTTGGAGTTTCCCCGCGGTTGTGTCTGCATACATTTCTAAGCAGCATTTTTTGGGGCTGAACCATGAATGACGGATCCATGCGTGCAGTTTGTTCCCTGCTCCCAAAAGATACAAAAAACAAATGTTAGAAAACGCGACTGAAACAAACTAAAAGAAAAGTATTTCTGATTCTGATTCTGAAATCGTATCTAGTGACTGATCCAAGAGCAAATGTTGTATGTCCATAGTTCCAGCGCCACAATGGACACAGAAAGGCTGAACGGGCCGATTAGGGGGGCGTTCCTGTAAAGGTTTGCGCCACCCGGGAAGTGGCATAAGTCACTGCAGTAGAAAAGCACCTAATCACTCAATCAGTGTCAGTCAGTCAGGGACAGATATCCGCTGTCCAGCCAAAAAGCTGCATCCTCTGTCCCTGCGGTAGCTCCGCTCATGACTGCATGCCACTGCTTTCTCTCCCTCTTCCAGTTCAATTAAAGTCATTTTGCAGACGCAGGCGTTGTGTGATAGTTTCCGGGGCTTTAGACAAAGGTGCACTTAGCACATACCTATGTATGTGATCTATTTCGTGAATAATTTAACTAATGACTACTGTCCTTAACCTTTTTAATCAAACAAAATATATGCACGTGTATCATGGTGCATATCATTTATTTTTGCACTCTTGGTGGCTGTGCACCTCTCGAACAAGGACATCAGTTTTGAAAGTTTACTCCCGGGAGAGGAAACTGTCTGCCGGTCTGGACTTTCGCCGTCTAAAATTGGCAGTTCATTGAGACAGAGCTGTTGTTAAAGGGAATGAGAGGAGCTGATTTGATTGGCTGTAATTGAAGACATCTCCCACCACTCCTAAAGTCTCGGCCACACCTTAGTAATTTGTTGTGTTGTGTTTTGTACCATTGCTTCAGCAAAGCATCTCTCACTCTGTCAGCCAGACCCTCCCCCGCTGCTGTAGGCCTAAGATCGCACGCTCACCAGTGTTGTCATTAGGGATTAGCAACTACATTTTTTATCCATAGCGACAAATTTGGCGACTTCTCGCAACTTTGGCAACCTCCATTCTTGTTGTCGAGCAACAGCTAAAATCACCTTTCACCGATTTGTGACTGACTTCATATCTGCCTTGCTAGTGCTCTAGCATTGCCCACGTTTATAAAAGTAATGATTGGCCTATATAGAATCAGCCGCTGTAATTACATGGAAGTAGATGTTCTACAAATCTAACAGATACATCATTGGAGGGCAGACAGACACAAAACCTACGCTATGTCTATCACCGTGCGTGGCTATTATAAAACTCATGAACACTCCATATGTTTGTATGTGTTTTTTTATAATGATGCTATAGTAGATACTCCCTTATTTCAAAACTCTGTCTCGAAATAGGGGTTGCTTTGCTTTGTGGGTATCTATACAACGTGTTTATGATTACATTGTTTACACACAAAATTGTAGAGCACAAAGTTCTAGCGTCTTCATTTCGCTCTCAAAGTGTACCAGATTGATGCATTTAACTTTAAAATGTTTAAAGTTACATTTTATTTCGGGGGAGCATGCTCCCGGAACCCCCTAGGGTTCGAGGTCCACCCACTACAGTTTCACAAAATCCTGTGGGAAACACTGCGGAAGTTAAGACTTGTTGAATATTGCTGATATTGCCATCACTGGTTTGCCTTGTTGGCTACTAAACAGATATACTATAGCAGTTGGGGGTTCACCGCCTTTTTATGCGTCCCCTGGGCAATGATTCTGAAGGGAGTGGAGAATGTCCTTCTAGTTTTACTTTCTAGTGACATTTCTTGCCACTGGCTCAAAAATAATATTTTAGTAAGCTGAGCTGTATGGAGCCCTTTTGTGTGTCACTTTTGACACGTCCATGTAGCCATTTAAACACGGTCCCTTGGTGTGTACTATTATATGCCATCTTTATGAATACAATATACACAATAATACCACTTGTAGATAATAAAAATGCAGAAAATATGTGTTCTTTGCCAAATAGAAAGTTATGCCATTGCATAAATCTTGAATAATACTTCAAGCTGGTGCACTTTGACTGGGATAAAGCCATCTAAAAGTAATTATAGATTCCTCCCAACCCAACTGAAAAACTCTGTGTTGTCAAGAATACAAATGAACTGTTACAAATGTGCGTTATACGAGATATCCTTTAAAAGGTTCATTTATGATGTCATCAAAGGATTACTCCATATTACAGTATAAGGAGGCATGGCAGTCCTTATCACTGCTCTGCTTTTTTTTGATTCCACCACCTGTAGATGTAAATGTACACGTGTGTTTTTGGATAGCTTGCAGCTTGCATCTGTGGCAGGTAGCAGTGTGGAACTCATGACCCATGCACATTCCACCATATACCCATGTGTAAAACTTCAGTCTTTCAGAAGTGGACAGCGTGTCCACACAGGCGAACAGCTATTGTTACTTTGATGCGGCGGCGAGCTTTCAAACCTCTCCAAAACAGAATTCCCTGTAGGGGCGTGAGGGTGAACGGAGGCTGTCACGCCTAAGATCCCCTACCTCATCCATCATACGGTGTGGCTCGGCAGAAACACAACGCAGGCTTTCTCCAGCCAGCGGCCCCCAGTTCCAGCCCTTGTCCAAAAGCAGAAACATGACACTATTGAGATGAGTTATAGCCGTCACCATCAGTGGGAACATCCCCCCCTTCATCCCAGAGGACAGACGGCTGTCTTTGGATCATTGCCCCTACATTAACCTTCCTAGGAATGAATCAGGCACAGCCCGGTGGTCAATGGAGAGCAGGATGATTGTTCTAAGAATACACTGTTTTGTCAGAAACCCCTAGGCCTGACGAGAGGAGAAGGAATGACAGACATTTCTAGCAGCGGCGGTAATGTTATCCAGCAGACACTCGGTAATACACACCTGAGGGGACGGTTAGCGCACTGCTGAACTCAATCTATTTGATTACCGTGACAGAGGCATATGTAATTAAGCTAATACGGTTTAATTATGCTGAGTACGATTCAATGACTGTTTCATTGTTATCCCTGCTTATTGGCAGCATGATACAGTTTGTGACACTAGTGCCTCCAATAGTGCCTTGCTGAATGGCGGCATAGCCGGTCTTGCCCTAATGAACCGCCACCAGAGCTGCAGCGATCACAATAACTAGTTAAAGACACCCTAAAAAGGCTCAGGATAGCTTGGTGTAATAGCGGCTCCATCTGGTCACACAACGCAACTGCATGCAACTGTTTTTGAAAACCTTTTTTACTTTTTACTGTTTGCCGCCGTTTGTGATGCAGAAATAAGTGTCTGTTACCATAGTACCTATCTTTCTTCAGCATCACTTTCATGTGCTAATATATTTCCTGCCAGTGTGCCAGTCAGTTCAGCAAATCAGTGGATCTTCTGCTTTGCTGTTAGTTTCACTGGGACTTGGACTAATTACAATACAAACAGCAATGAAAAGCTATTTTACCATGAAAAAGTTATCCTATCCATTATCCAGTTTTAAAACAAATTAATCCGGCGGCCCCATGCAGTAAGACAATCTTTGTCTCAAATGAAGTTATATGGTCTTTAATAGCCCTAAACACAACACATGGTGCACTAGCTAAGACTAGTGCATGTTTACCAGTCAATACACGTGGATCTGCAGATCTCTTTGATAATTAAAATGCAGACAATACGTGTTCCTTGCCAAATAGAAAGTTTAAATTGTATTTGTGTGATGTCAGTTATGCCATTGCTTGTCATCAATCTTGAATCATCGTTCAAGCTGTTGCACTTTGACTGGGATAAAGCCATCTAAAAGTAGTAATAATTCAAGGTCTGCCAATAGAGGCCTCCCAACCCGACTGAAGAACTCTGTATTGTCAAGAATACAAATGAACTGTCTCTGTGCGTTATACGAGATATCCTTTAAAAGGTTTATTTATGATGTCATCAAAAGATTACTCCATATTACAGTATAAGCAAGCATGGCAGTCCTTGTCCTCTGCTTTTTTCCATTCGATACTTCCAAGTTTGTGCACTGGCTGTGTGTTTACCCTCACATCTATTGTTGGAATGGCATAGAACACCGTTCTTTCTTTTGTTAATGACTACATTCATTCATCTTTAGAAGCTTTCAGTCTTTTGAAATGCAGCTGAACCACCTCTATGCAAGGTGTGTAATTGTTCACTTCCTGAGCACCCCCCTAGTATTTTACAGAACTAATTTATTCTGAATAGAAACCCCGGAGGGTGTAAAGCCATTTGTTTGACATTGCCAGCTGGACCTTTTCTGATAGGACACGTTTTTAAAGGCAGGTGGTTAAGGTTCTGGGTTTAAAACTACTCTGTATGGAGGAGGTATAAAAACGCAAGTTATGAAGGAGAAGCCATGCAGTGAAGCCATCACAACTCATCACAACCTCCAATTTGTTTAAGTGTGGACAGATGGATTTAAACTTTAAACTAAAAAGAGCAGAGAAAAAGGCTAAACATCTCAAGCTGACACTTGTGCGATGGGCAATAAATACATTATTGTCTGCTTTTTCTTTTTTTTACTGCTGGGTCAGCTGTGTTCTTTGGCTGTGCTTTGGCAAAGCCAACACACACCACCAACACACAAACACACACACACACACACACACACACATACGTCATTCACACAAGACACACTACACAAAACATGTGCTCTTGCCTTTACATGCAAATCAATGTACACACAGGACCACATGCATGCTCCCACCAGATGCAAATACACTATATGGGCATGTACACACACACACACACGCGCACACACACACACACACACACACACACACACACACACACACACACACACACACACACA
>JAODLI010035768.1:0-18744 GCA_027575585.1 Percopsis omiscomaycus | reverse complement strand
TCTCTCTCTCTCTCTCTCTCTCTCTCTCTCTCTCTCTCTCTCTCTCTCTCTCACACACACACACACACACACACAAAGAAGAAAATGAAAGGATATATCAACGGTAATTAAACTTGTTCCCATTAATTCATAGCTTATGGAAACACATGACGGCATTCCTCACCAGACGTTTCCTTAAATGACAAGCACCCCACTGTATATAACAACCTCACGGTCAAGGTCACACTTAAAGGTCATTTAAACAGTCAGCTATTAAGTCCATGTTGAGCTTGACTTGGAATCAAATGCAAATTTTCCCAGAATAGTTTAACACAGTACAATTTTGGCATGCTATTGTCCACAGTTTTATCCATGGTGCTCAGGTTTCCTCTCTATGACATTTTAGTGTTTTTCCACCATCTGAATGGGGCTTTCCTACAGTTTTAAAGGCGCGCTAAGTTAGATTTTGGACCCTATGGGTATTTGGAGGAGTTCAAGTCTGTTTACTTTGATACTGTGGTCTCTGTTGGACTCCGAATGAACTGTTGGACTGTGTTATTGAACTGTTGAACTGGACTCATTTGTTTGGATTTACACTACTAACCTGATCATGACTGTCCATCTTACCTAGTGTAGCTTTAACTTGAAAGACATGCAGATTGGTAAGTGAGGCAGATTGGAGTATCTACATTGGCCGTGCGTGCGTGCGTGCGTGCGTGCGTGCGTGCGTGCGAGCGTGCGTGCGTGCGAGCGTGCGAGCGTGCGTGCGTGCGTGCGTGCGAGCGTGCGTGCGTGCGTGCGTGCGTGCGTGCGTGCGTGCGTGCGTGCGTGCCCCCTGTGACGGACTGTGTCTACGGTGGGACCACAGCAGAGATGCTCCCCTAGCGACAGTGTGCTATTGATCTCAGCTTAGAGAGGGCTTGTCTGAGAGCAGCACGAGCTGACATAGCGATCACAAGGCATTATGGGGGATCAAAGCTCGGCCAGTGTTGGGCCACCATTCTGGAACTAACACCGGAGCAGGGAAACACACTATTCTCAAAGGCAGGCTGTCATCGACGCTGGCATCTCAATCGTTCATCACACAGGAGCAAAGACAGAGGGAGGGATGGAAGGATGAGGAAAGACAGAAACGAAAGAAAGAGAAAATGAGAGCGGGAGATGACATGATGGATCAGGGGAAATTTAGTGTGGAGAGCTTAAGTCACACACACACAAAGAGAGAGCAGTGTGCGTGTGTGTGTGTGTGTGTGCGTGTGCGTGTGCGTGTGCGTGCGTGCGTGTGTGTGTGTGTGCGTGTGACAGATGGAGGCAGTATGGCAGCGATGAGGTGACAAACACTGGGATTGAGGGAAAGAGAGGATGAGGAGAAACGAGGGAGGTGAAATCAGCAAAGCACAACAGTGTGTGTATGTGTGTGCGTACATGTGTAGGTGCGTGTGGGTTTGTCTCTAGCAATCACGTAGTCAATACATCTCTATGAAGCCCTTGTTTAAAATGTTCTACAACTCCTGTCCTTTCTCTCTCTCTCTCTTTCTCTCTCTCTCTCACTCTCTCTCTCGCCCTGTCCCTATCCATCTTTTTGTCCCGGTGTCTTAAATGTCATTGGACAGCTTACATGTGCTGCTGCCGAGACAGAAATGTCAAGCATAGTAAACCAATGACCTGTCTCACTGTGTGTGTTTGTGTGTATGTGGGTAAGTACGCCATGCTCCACATATACACACAATATCCATATGCAAACTGTCATATACACATACAAACTGTCATATACAGCAGGCCACAGAACAGGTTTTATATTAATTGATTATCAAAGTTTGACCTGTTTTGTTATGTGTGTTACAGTTTCTTTATGATTGCTAACAAGCACTATTCAATACTGATGATTCCACTTCTTCATGCAGGTATCCATACCAACATGCAGCTTGGCACAACAGTTCATTTCAGACCCAAAAAGCACCTAGTTAATTAAAACACTATACGTGTCTCAAAATCAACTCCTTCCAAAACACAGTTTTCTCCTAAAGGAAACGGTTTGTCACTCATAGTACAATGACCTTATAAAAACACTAACAACTTAACTTTACAGTAGATTTTTATGCCAAGTAGTAAATCATTTTGTGCTGTAATTTTGTTGTGTTTTTCTTTTGTATTTTTTTAATTATTGTTGAGAGTAACATTGACGTTTTCTCAAGAAAAAAACCTGTCCCATCACAAAACAAGACATCTCTTCACAGCATAGATTACTTAAAAATGCTGCAATTAAGGCTTCAGTGTTTTTTTGCATAAAGTAATAAAAAAACTGCAAATTGAAATACATTCCCTTACAGTGTGTACAGTGAAAAAAATGCTCAAACATACAAAACCATGCTTTTATGCTGTACATATTACTCTTTTTGTAAGATTTTGAATATACTTCAATATTGTATTGATGTAGCAAATTGTGGTCCACTTGAACTTATTATAGGTTTTTAACTTAAATTTAACAGTTTTGAAAAGACATTGAAAAACCTTTGTATAATTTGCTGTAGCTTTGCTGTAATTTTGGTGGTGCTATAGTTTAAATTTGATGATGCCAAAGCAATAGTAAAATGATCTACAGTTTGGTCCACCTAGACTGCTGTCTGCGTGAACGCAGTATAGAGAAATGCATAACTAATATGTACAACTATAATGCAAACTGACAAGCTACCCTAGCAATGCTAGCATACCAGCTTGTCATAAGGATTATATATAGACCACAAGTTATGTGCTTGTGACCATGTTCTGTGATCTGTAAAGAATATGTGTGTGTGTGTGTGTGTGTGTGTGTGTGTGTGTGTGTGTGTTTGTGTGAAATTGTACTAATTTAAGACAGAAAGTATTTTTTGTATGTGTGGCTGCATTTTACACAACCATATTGCTTGGTGCAGCCAAAAGACCTGGTGTGTGTTTGCGTGCGTGCGTGCGTGCGTGCGTGCGTGCGTGCGTGCGTGTGTGTGCGTGCGTGTGTGTGTGTGTGTGTGCATGCATGTGTGTTGTAATATGCCCAGGGCAGTACACTTCACACAGCCTGTCTCCATCCATAACAGGCTGAATCACACATTACAAATGTCACCGCTGTGACCTTGATACCAAGTCACTTTGCTACCCTGCTTCACTGTTAAATCAGTAATATCTGTGCAAATACAGAGACATTATAAATGACTGTTGGACTGTTCCATGTATGGCAGCTGTTGAAGGTCAAAGCAGCTTGTGATGGCTGTGGTTTTACCTTTAAGACCAAAATACACTAAACACACAGTGATCTCACCCAAAACCAGCATGGGTAGAAGTGACCTCCCCCTTCAAAACAGTATGTGGTTCCATGCTGCAAACACACTGTTGGCTGCTCCCTAAAGCGATGTTGAACTGATTTGAAACCCAAATGGTTGTAGTGTATAAAATATATATTTCCTACTGTTAATCCGTAATATATCTGATATAAAACATTACAACATTTTAATTTCAAGACAAAGACATTTGAGAATGCATACTTTGTAAACAACAATGTAGAGAACGTCAAGGGAGGTTGCCTTCCCATCTCCCCTGCTCCGTCCTCCCCCTTTTTTTGGAGAGTCCTCGGTGGGGCAATAGGCCTACTGAACCGAGCTACGAGGGGTATAGTAACACAGGACGCCACAAAGGTAAGGTGTTTTACCCTGCAACATTACAAACGCACGTTACGCTTAACTAACATTATATGGTATTTAAGGCAATGCACGTATGTGTGCTCGATGTACTGTAAATTGCAATCTTTGTCGAATTTGTCATGGCAAATCTTTTACATAATCCGTTGTATCAAACTAAAATATTGCCACTTAATGCTCAATTGTGAAGAACACTAATTTGCGCTTCTTTCAATACAAAGTGAATATGGGCCTTACTACACTTAAGAAGAGCAGGGCAGAGGGGTTGGCACCACTACAACATCATGCTAATCAGATGCTATGAATGGAACCCCCAACTGTAGGCCTAGTATATTTTGGGCTTTACATCTCTCACCGCGTACATACGTATAAAGCGTTCCAAATATGTCTCATGCTTTGCTGACTCACTCCCTGCATAGTGAACCTGTATAGAGTTTCGGACCATATATAACCAGTAGCCTGAATGAACAATGAACACCGAAAACACAGGCCTGCTTATTGTTGCGTTGCAATGGGTCAGCGAGAATGAAGCTTGCCTTGGAAATTAAGCTTTTAGGGTGAGGAGTCCACGCCATTCAGGATTCAAGACCTTTAGGAGTCTCCCTTTAATCACATTCTTGGAAACCTCTGGGGTACAGAAGCAGGCTGTGACAAATCTGAGACCAGGTCCTGACAAGGTCTCTTTAAACAAGGCTCTTAATCTCCACCTGCTCAGAGTCCTACAGGGCCTGATCAGGTGGACAGCTCCCCATTGTGTGTGTGTGTGTGTGTGCGTGTGTGTGCGTGTGTGTGTGTGTGTGTGCGTGTGTGTGTGCGTGTGTGTGCGTGTGTGTGCGTGTTAATGTACTGAATTAATGTGAAGCAAGATGGTGCTGAAATAGAGGGCACATGTCTTCGCAAAAATTTCCCTGCATGAAAATATTCATGTTACAAAAAAGAAGTTTAAATACGAGAACAGAGCTAAAGTTTGTCTTATCTGCTGGGGAGATTGTTCCACGGTTTTATTGTATTTTATATATGTGTTTATCCTCTGTTGCTATATTTTAGGCTGCTGTTGCAACAAAACCTCCCCCCAGGTATAAATTATGACCTTATCTTAAGATAAACTGGTAGGTCTATTATATGGTAAAAGTAGGTCTATTTTTTTTCTGGTGGTAATAGGAGGTCACATACTGTAACTACGGAAAAAAAAAAAAAATCAGTATCACGTTATAACGTAAAAAGTGTATTGTTATAACATGATAAGATATTTTCACGTTATACCGTGAAAAGTAGGTTAAATAGAACAAAAACACTTACTCCATCCCACTGTCCCATTTGTTACTGTCCCATTTCATTTCCTACAGTCTGTTATTCTTGTGGACAAGGAAAGTAATTCACTAAAGCTGACCTTGATGTAACACAATTCCATGTTAATAATGGATTTGTGGCGATCTGCCTTTCAGTTACAAATTAAACATTCTTACACATATTTCAGGGAATTACAGACAGAATTACGATTTAGAGCCATTACTCAAAAAGCGTGTGAGGGTTTGTGAAGTGAATAATAAGCCTAAACTACCCCTTTTCAGCTATCAATACTGATACAGTACGCATCCATCCTTCTTGACAATAACATTGCATAACATTTCATGGATTTTATTTTGTTGTCAAGTAGTTTAAAAAAATTTAGAATCATGTTGTTTAGATTGTGCCTAGAAACTACCAACCTTCCAGCACATTGCAAGACTCACTTGCACTCCCTGCTTACACTCCAACACCAGTTAATCTCCACCCACAAGTTGGCATCTTTTACCATTGTGGAGAGGGCACTTCCGGTGTGTTTATATTATGTTAATTAGCAGCTGAGTAGCTCTCCATTTTGAAGAACTATTGTTTTGACTCAGACATAGATAGAGAAGTCAACAAACCCGGTGGTATAAGAGAGACAAATAAACAAAGGTAAATGTATGTGGTATATTCACAGTTCACATACCGTACATACATTACGCGTGACATCGTATTGAGGTTATAGCAGAGGTCCTTACTGTTCTGGAGAACTGAGGGTGGGCCATTCATAAAACGGCAGCAGCCATTGCAACAGTGTGATTTATTCTTAGGATGGCGGCCTACATTTCATTGTTCCTTAAGGATGACAGCGCATGGGGAGAGGGAATGGGTAATTATTCTGAGGTGCAAGACCCCTGGTCCCCCTCATTCTTTAACTGTCTGTCTTCCTCACACCCTCTCTCTCTCTCTCTTTCACATCCATCCTTACTATCCCTCCTGCCTTCTCTCTTCCTTGCTACCTCACTCCCTCCATCACTCTCTTTGTCTCTGCCCATCTCTCTATAAGGGGGGCAGATGGAGGGTCCAGCTGCCAGAAAGTGACAGAATCCACAAATCATGGCCTTGGGGGAGAAGAGGGAGAAAATGCAGGAGGTGTGGAGAGAGCGGATGGAGGATTGGGGAGTGATGGAGTGAGGGATGAAGAACAGAAACATGGGAATGTAGAGTTCAGCATCTGTTTAGAAGGGAAGATTGGAAGGCTAGAGATAGAGAAAGGGAAAGAAAGAAGGAAAGAAAAAAATATATTTTTACTGCAGTAGTAGTAGTAGTAGTAGTAGTAGTAATAATACAGTAGTACTATTAGTAGCAATAGCAATATCAATGCCATATAGCAGTAATACTGTAGTAATAGAAGGCAACATGAAGGTTTAAGGCGGTAGAAGAGATGGACAGATGAGTGAAAGAGGGCTGGACGAGGTCAGCTGCTAAAACAAGAGAGCAGCTGGATGTAGCCATGTAGCTTTGTGTTTGTCTGTCATCCTCCCATCATCCCTCCATCCCTCCATCCCACTTAGCCATCTGCTCCCTTCGCGTTCCCTCCTGTACTCTCTCTCTCCACCTCCCTTTTCTCCCCCCAACTGCCCCCACTGTCCTCGTGACATCACACCTTTTCCACGTGATTGTCAACCTCACCTTCATCAACCCCTTCCTCTTTTGAGCCAGCCTTTCTTTCACTCCACCCCTCTCTCTAGTTCTCATTCCACTGAATGTTTCTTCCCCTCTCGCACATCTTTTCCCTTACTCCATTCTTCTTTTTCATTGCCTTTTCTCTTCTATCACACATAGATGCCAATTAGCCAATTAGCAATCTGTGGACACGTGTTAAGCCTTCCCCTCAACCCAACGCCCCCCCCCCCCTTCGGGCAGTTTGACGCTTGATAAATCAGGTCCCTCCTGGAACGCACCACGTGAGAGGGCATAGTAAAGGGTTGGGGGGGGGGTTACTGTGTAGGGATTTGTGTAGATCGAAGGTTATTTGAAGGTCAAACACGTGGAAGCATGGAGGCTGTCTGTGAATGCGTCTACTGAGCATCAGTCACTGTTAGCCATGGTGGGTGGGCACGCAAGCGAGAGGCTCACGCTCCAAATGACAAGGAGAAGAGCCGGCTTCTGATTTGACAAGACAAAAGGACAAGTGTGTGTCTGTGTGTGTGTGCCAGTGTGAGACACTGGGCTTGTGTTCTTATGGCACACGCACACACACACATGCAGCCCATGTCCACAGTACGGGCTGCATTAAGAGGACGTTTACAGAATTTTAATGTGAGCAGGTCCTGGTTTTTATAAGCCGTGCTCTGATTGGTAAAGACTTTCACGACCAGCCGTGTATTCTAATGTCGTGCTGTTGGTATTGACAGGTATTTTACAGAGGAAAGCAACGCTTATGAAGCTTAGGAAAGCTAGCACTTAAGCTAGCACTTAAGCTAGCACTTAAACTAGCACTTAAACTAGCACTTAAACTAGCACTTAAGCTAGCACTTAAGCAAACTACCAAAATTAGCGATACATTACACAGTATAAATATTAGTCATGTTTTCACCTCAACCTAGCCTATATTTGACGTGAAGTCACATCTGTCCAAATAACTCCAAAATGCAAATGTTAAGTTCATCTACAGTATACACGTATGCCTTTAAGAAAGATGATTGTGTTAAAATGTGTCATGAAGACATTTACCTAACAAACACGCTTTGTAATATGCCAGATGTCTCTGATATATGCATTATGCAGATATTTGCAATTCCTTTGTGTATGGACTTATTATCAAAGCCAAAATACTGTATGTCCTATAGCCATTATAGCACTTTACTTTTACACGTGCATGTTCCACTTCTACTGCAGATTCCCCTGCACTTCCAGGGGGTAATCATTTAGGAAGTCCTAGAATAACTGCAGGGCAAGGGGGATTTCTACTGTATAATGTCTACAGCTACAGCTGCCCAGTGAAGAGCTACTTTTCATGGTTTTTGAGAATTGAGTCCTGTGTCCTGTTTAACGACATGTCCTTTCTGCAGTTACCTATATTGACATTATTCTCGTCTGTTCCCTCCCGGATGAGCGGTTAACACTCCGGATGCTTTGTCAGGTGGAGACGGGATGGTGCCGGGGCGGTGGAGTGAAGGACGGGGAGGGAATGTGTCTGGTGGAATTGGATGTGAAGCCACTGAGCTGATCCACTGTGTACTGCTGCTGCTTGAGTATGGATGAAATCACACCCCAGACACACAGGCTCAAGCTATTACATACAAATAATATGCATACATAAGGGCCGCACGATTAATCACATTCATATCACGACCTCGATTCACACCTCTCATTTTTAAATGGCATCGATTCTGCTGCATTTTCATTAGGGCCATCCGCTGCATCAAAAGAAGCGCTCCTACATTCTCCCTGACAACACGGCTCTACACCACGTGATGCAGAGCAACCAAAGTTCTACTTTATTTAAATGTTCGGTGACGCGGTGTAGCGACTAGACAATCAGAGAGTAGAGGTGATCATCTGACATCCCTACCTCTTCACAGCGATCGAAAATGGAGGAGAAACTGTGTGCCTGTTCATTTACCGGGACATAAATACAAAAATGAAGGGTGGAGGCAAATTTCCAAGGTTGTATCTCTTTTGGGTTTATTGAATGCATGAACGCAATACCAAGCAAATCGAAATTTGAATTCACTGACTGGCAATAAAAAAAATATCTTGGTATACATTTTTGCGATCATATTCTCCACTATCTCCACAGCCTATATATAAAGAGGTTGAGTTGTGTAGTGGAGCGATTTGAGATTATGTACCTAGGTTTGAATAACTTTCCTTAAATGTTTATTGCCTGTGTCGAAGGTGTAGCTGTAAATCCAGTAAGAACACAACGATATAGCATTATAAATATAACACATTTATTTAGCTACAATGCATGTAGCGTCTGCCCAAGTATCTAGCAAGGCAGACACACAGTACACAAAGTGCCCCTTTTAAGCCCCATTTATATGAGACACTCATATTTTATGTTGCTTTTCCTTCTGTAGCAGGTAAAGGAGTTTACATGACATTTAAATTTATATTAAAAAATAAATCGTGAGAGAGAATCCTGATCTCAACTCTAAGCAAGAAAATCGTGATTTATCCAGACTCATGCAACTTACATAACGTAACACAACAGAACATAAAGGCCCTCTATCTATATACACAAATGCACGTGTGTGTGCATGACTCTCTTCCCTGTCTCTCACATTTGCATGACACAAACACACACACACACACACACACACACACACACATCCGTGCATTTGCAAATCCCTCCACCATCTCTCTGTTTAAGTCACAGATGGTTGTGCACACACATGCACAAACTCTCGGCCACAGAGGGGAGCTAGCAAGATGGAGAATATTGCTGTGCGTGCAGACAGTAGCTAGGCACATTGCCTGTGCAATCACATTACAAGCCTGCAACAATCACTCAGGAACCTTCAGAGTGCTAACCCCCCTCCACTCACAGATATTTGCAAATCAGCTAAATCAAAAACACCTGGTTCGACACCTCTGATTGGCCCGTGACAACATGGTTGGAAGTGCCCCCTTTGGTAGGAAATGGTATTGCTTTGTTATGGAGGACTTATTGCTAATATACAGAAACACAGAAACACATAATATGGACAGACTGGCCTGTGTTATGGTGTACAGCAACCTTGGTAATGGTATAAACTATTTTTAGATGTACGCGTCGATATTGGAATCCACGCACACACCCCCACCCCCTAGTAAACATACATGGCAATGATAGTGTTCATCGGACGGCTAAAGTGTGTACACTGGGACAGAATAAAGCAAAAGCTCATATACATTGTTTTTATGGACCGCGCAAACACACACACACACGTACACACACAGACACACACACACACACACGTACACACACAGACACACACACACACACTCGTATCAGTGTCATTCACTATTATACATCAAATTACACCACAGGGAAGCGTGCCTATCTCAATGTCCAGAGTAGTTAGAGGAGACACAAGGAGACACAGTAGTTGTGTAATAATATATCACACACCCACACGCACGCACACACACACACACACACACTGCACGTGACTGATTTGTGTATGCGTGTTCAATAAGCGTATCATCTATTATACATCATGAAGTTGGCTAGAGTTCTCTAGCGCGTCTCTACTCTGATCAAGTCATCCCAAAGTGATGCTAAACTTTTGTTAATCCCTTGACTCTATAGCTTTCCCACATCGATAAATGGAAACACTGGTGTTCCATAGAGAACACTCACTCTCCATTGCTTCCTTAAAAACACACTTTTAACACATCTGATTGACATCTCTACTGGTTACGCCATGCAAAATTGATTGGATTGCATTTAAAGGTTCAGAATGTCTATGTAGTGCCATCTAGTGGTGAGGTTTCAGATTGCACTCAACTGAACACCCCTTTCTCACCTCTCCCTTTCCAAGCGTGCATTAGAACCTACGGTGACACAAATGGCACTCTAGAACCAGTGTTTGGTTTGTCCCTTCTGGGCTACTGTAGAAACATGGCGGCACAACATATCGGGCCCCGTGTAAGAGGACCCGCTCACTAGATATAAAGGGCTCATTCTAAGTTCACTAAAACGACTTTTCGTTGTTACGGGTGATTATACGCTGATGAAAACATAATTATGAATACTATATTCCATTTCTGCTAATAGATCCCCCTAATTCCTACGTACTGTACCTTTAACATATCCTGTGCTTCCATTTCCATTAATCCCGAATGAAAATATATAATTTACCCAGATTGAGGGAATTAATTCATCTTGGACGACAGTGTGTAATCTTGGGTTGAGGTAAGGAAGCGAGGGTTTGACAAACGTTCACTAATTCCCTGCCCGTCCTCTCTCTCAACAGGGATATTTCACTTTTGTTCCTCCCTCATTAAAGGTCAAATTAACTATACAAGTCTCCCTTTTTGTAATGTTCTCCTGTACTTTTGTGCCCCCTCTTTCATTCTCTCATGCTGCCTCTTTGAAGCCAACAAGCTGCTAACTCAATAAAACACATATTTCTTTCTATCTCTCTCTTTCTCTCTTCCACTTTTTTGTCTCTCCATACATCAGCTTCTCTCTTTCTCCCTCCTTTTACCTTTTTCAACCTTGGGATCCATTCATTTAGTTGTATTGAAGGTCTTTAAAGTAATATTCAATATAGCAGCAAACATATGCATGCTCTCTGATCTTTCTGCCTGCCTCAATGCGCATTTAATTAACAGAGCGCTCAATGCTTCTGAGCTCGTACAACCTGAGAGACTGGAGGGAGTATGGGTCCCATATGTCTGCGTTCACATGTCTGTGTGTGTGCGGGCGTGTGCGCGTGTGAAAGAGAGCTAAGAGGCTGCCACCAAACCCCGGCGACGTGTGTCCTCCACGGCCCCGCGTACGTCATCAGCCTCTCTCAAACTGTAGTGTTGTATGCCTTGTCAGTATAGCTAATTGGCAGAGAATGTATGCGTGGAGGAATCACACTTGGTCCGGTTTCCGGTGTAATGCCGACTGTGTCGGTCGTGGGTTCATTCATTAACCGACAAGAATAGCATGCATGGTGCTCTGGGTGCTGAAAGGAGCAGAGTTTCTCCACCGGGGAAACGTGTGATTACTGAATTGCCCACACTTGTTCCCAAACCTCAAGTCCCGTGAACCACACCTCCCGACACTCCCACACACGGGCGCTAAACCACACACTCCTCCACCGTGTGTTTTGTGGCTTCATGTTAGTTCATTACATTTACATTTACATTTAAGTCATTCAGCAGACGCTTTTATCCAAAGCGACTTACAATTAGTAGCCTAAATTACTTCACCTATTAATTTGCACAACAATACATAAGTGTATCATTCGCTCCTCAAAACAATATTTACAATAATCTAATGTTATCACTCTTCAAACAGTCAATAACAAAGTAAAATAAACAAAGTGCTTAGCATTCTTAGTGCCTATCAAGCAGAATAAAAAGAAGAATTTTTTATTATTTTTTTGAATAAGGATTTCTAGTGGGATTAGTGCTATGAAGTAGAAAGTTCATTACATGCTGATTAATACAAGCAGGCCAGTTCAGTTCAGTTACTTCAGCCCCCTGCACAGACCTTTGACAGGAATGACATTTGGGGGGTTAGGCATCTTGCTCAAGGATGCTTACAGGCTAACTGTGGGGTTCGAACCCACAACCTTCTGGGCTGGGAGTCCAACTGCCAGACCACTAGAATATCCTGCCCTGATATCCGGAATAAGGCCTACTAGATCTCAATGAATGATGGCTGGTCAGTGTGAAGCGGTAACATAAACAGGTACTGCGAAATTCTGAAGGATAGTTCTCCTAAGGCTGCAGCAACCTTGTACAAAGTGTCAGCTGCGTGAAGGCTGCATATTGTATGCTCCACTCTTATGATCTCTCTGGATGCAGATGGATTAGGGCCTGTTGGAAATGGATTTTGAGGCTCTGAGGGTAATTTCAGATATGTGCCAGTTTAATGTGAAGCCTCCAGGCCCTACTTGGCCTTCATGATGAAGAGGAATGTTCAACACCCAGATCACTTCAATAATTCACAAGCAATCTAAGTAGAAAGGAAAAGACTTCACCTGTGTACACGCGCACACGCATGCACGCTCGCACGCACGCTCGCACGCGCGCTCACTCGCACGCACACACGCACGCTCGCATGTAACTCCGTACGTACTCACGCACACATACATTCCACGCACAATGACACACTCCCACACACATAAATCCTGTAGTGACAACCACACACACACACCACCCAGATTAGTTATCATTAATTCCTTGGCTGTGCAGGTGTTGTGAGCAAGAGGCGTCCCTGAAATGCATTTTACGCAGCTCTGGTAGAAGCCTGGTGCAGAGAAACGGTCCTCTTTAGCAAATAATGAAAAGAGACATTTGAACCTCATCCCTTCATAGTGCTGTATAGGTGCGTATCTACAGCAATATGTGTCAAGTCAAATGTGTTCCATGTTAAGACTGTTAAAACAGCATAGCTGCTGTGGCATTTCAGATTCGATACTCTTTGATACTGGATATGTGTTTAAGGTTCCTATCCCTGCATACAGTAACACATATCTTTCCAGAAGGGTCAGGTAAGGTAATTCAGGATAAATCAGTTACTGATAATATTTGGGGGCACAGAAACAAAACATCTTGTTTACTGTGTGTCATCATTTAATCCTAGATTAGTGTCGAACTGAGAGAGAGAGAGAGAGAGAGAGAGAGAGAGAGAGACAGAGCAATAATTTCTCTTTTAAAGAAACACACACTAATTCACACAGCTGACCTGCACTTTAACACCGCTGTGTATGAGAATTGTTAACTATTGAAATTGTTGCATGAAATATTCATCTGGGCAAATGAATCTTAATGCACAAGGGCTGAATTAAATGCTGTTGTATAACTGAGGGTTCTTAACAGGTTTGTCACCAGAGGCAATTCCACAACACGCACACTCTACACAACTCTATATAAAACCCTAAATTATATGCATGCAGGATACAATCTCTCTGTCTCTCTCTCTCTCACACACACTCAATATCAGTAAATGTCTTAGAGCAACAGAGTTTTAGTTGATTGCGCGATACAATTATCTCTTTTTAATAATCGATTTTCAGAAGTTAAAAACTGATGGCTTTGTTGTTTCTCCAAGAACCATAATACAGAAATAGTGAGAGAGATTGAGAGAGGCTGACTATGACTGTATCACTTTAAAGAAGTTCTTCTTAGATTATGAAGAAGAAATGAAATAACACACTTTCTGCTTCAGCGTTAAACACACACACGCCTTGGGGTGCGTCCATCCCGGTTACACACACGCGTGCGGTGAAGACAAGCAGCAGGAGAAAAGCAGTGTGTGTAAACAACAAACTGCATCCAATTAGTATTCTACTGTATTTCCTCATCGCTGCACATGCTGTTTACATTCTGAACCTCAGGTCTGCTTCCATTGAATGGAACGGTTTGAATAAACACTGGATAGATAGATGGACAGATGATAGGTGAAGCTGAAACACTACTTTCTGCTGCACATATGCAAACAGATACACACACACACTTTATTCATAAAACTAGATACAAATAATAATAATAATAAAGTATTATAAAGCACCCCCTACTTTGAGAACCACTTCACTAGTGGCCAAGAGATGCCCCCTGCCTGTGTGTCTGTGTAACTGTCCACCCAGTCTGGGAGACTCTATCTGGTTTTCATTCTCCTCTCTCTGCCCGTTTCCACAACTCTCCTCCCATCTGTTCATCTCTCCTCTCTTCCTCTCTTCCTCTCTTCCTCCTATCCCTCCATCCACGTCATTTCGCAGCTCTCATTGTGTCATTTACCAACGTTGCTTGTTTTCTAACTATTTTCTAGACCTCCCCCCCGTTCGTTCAGTCGTTCGTTCTCTCACTTTCTTTCTCTGTTGGACCCTTTTCTCCCTGTTTAGTGCTTCAATACTTCTTTCCCGCCATTTTGTGGATGTGCGCACATTGTTTGTTGTGCTCAGCTCTCTGCTGGCGCTCCGGCGGAATAAACCGACTTACATGGAACCTAATTCATTTCGTGTGTCTGCTCACGTGAGTGTGTGCAGGTAGAATATAATGGCCTGCTGCATTATATAAGACACACAGTTAAGAGTCAACTAACCTCAGGAGAATAATAGTGTTGTCCCAGGATGGGTTCTGTTGCCTGGAGAGATCTGAGAGAGACAGAACGATAGCAAGGGATTAAAGGAAGAGCTTGGAGATATTGTCCATCGTTGAAAGTAGACTGAAAATGAAAACGTAATTTTCCCCAAACAAAGCAGAGAAAGAGAGACAGAAGGGTTATAGTTTGGTGTATGCATACAGTATACAGAGGAGAGAATAGAAGAAGGGATACAATAGACTGATATTTGGAAAGTGAATTTAAAGGAGAATGAACGCTGGCCTTACACCAAAGCTCAAGGGCACCATTTTTGGAGCCGAATTTCCATTTTTACCCTCACACAATCCTCTCACTTCTCTCACCATTGGTTCATTTACACATGTGATCTATTGTGATTGGTAGACTCCTCTTAATAGAACAATAATTTTCTTTATCGACCTTGTCACACTACTAAGAAGTGAGATTAGCAATTGGGACCTTAACATCTTGTGACGACTGTCAAATTAGAAAATTTGACAGTTTGAAAGTTTGACAATTCTAATCTTTAGAAAACAAAAACTATCGGAACACAAAGTAGTAGTTATATATATGTATTTATTCAAATGTGTCCTGAAAAAAATGCCCTCAGGATGACATTCAACATGCTACATGTTCATTACATTCCCTTTGAGGAAGACAAAGAACGAGAGAACATTAGAGGCATGGGGAAAAGGGAAGAGGTGTGTGTGTGTGGGGGGGTATTTTTGTGTGTGCGTGTGTGTGCTTGAAAAAGGTTAATATGCCTTAGAAAACCTTCACTAAATGCATGTTTTCTATTTCTAATAAATGAGACCCATATGCTACTGGCCCTGCCACGGAGAACTTCGCCACACACACCCACTTATCACATCACACCACAATTGGGTTTAACTCCCATTCAAGGTCATATTTGGAATAAAATATGTTAATGGTTGAATTCTCTCATGAAATGAATATGAATATTACCATGGAAACCAATAGTACATGGACTATGGGAACAGATCCAACAGTGTGTGTGCGTGTGTTTCTGGGGGACAGAACCCCCTGAAGGGTTGTGAGATGCTGCAATGTGTTTATATGTATTCAAAGGTTATCATTTGTTTCCAGAGGTGGTAGAATACCTACATACATTTCCTAATCAAGTAAAAGCGCAAATACAATACTTTGATGAAGTACCATTTCAATTTCTTTCCAAGCTGAAGTATAAAAGTATATGCTTTTAAATGTACTTAAAGTGTAAATGTAAAAGGAGCCCTCAGTGTTGGGGCAGGATAGCCTAGTGGTCTGGGTGTTGGACTCCCAGCCGGAAGGTCGTGGGTTCAAACCCCAGAGGTGGCCTACCTGTAAGCATCCTTGAGCAAGATGCCTAACCCCTACCTGCTCCATGTAAAAATGTACTAATTGTAAGTCGCTTTGGATAAAAGCGTCTGCTAAATGCTATAAATGTAAATGTTCTCTTTTAGAAAAAATCTGGTCAAGAAAAACAAACGGAAAAATCCTTTTAGACCTCAACTCAATGTCTACCAATCACACAGCAGGATTCACTGGTCACTTGACAAGTTATTTTGCCCTTTCACTCCTTATTGATGTAAAGCAATGTGCGTGTGTACGTGTACAAGCAGCCAATCGCGGGTGACATCTAGATGTGCAAATAAATATACCAAGGGAAAATCCACTCTGCCCTGCTGTCGGATCCGCTAGGCTTCAGATTTGTTACCCCTTACCATTCCAATAAAATTAGCCTAAAACGCCTATGCAAGGCATACCCAAAGTAAATTGGAAGTTGTTCTTGAACCATTTGGATTAAATGCATGGTTGTTGTTCATTTATGAAAGGTAAAACTCTGAAGTTGTTTCCCTATAACAGAATCACTGTCAGAAATTTTATAATGATATCACAAAAAACTCATATTTTACACTTACACCTCAAGTAAACTAAGTACGGATACCTGACTCCTGCTTCCTCTTTTACGCTTGCATGTGTACAGTGACTGTGTGACTATGTGCGTGTGCAGGTTGCGAGTTACGAAGCATGAGGGTTGTAGTCGAAAGGCTTGAGAACTACTGTTCTATTCTGTACAATGTTTTCTCTCTCGTGATATCATACTCTGTTCTCTGTTCATCTGTTGTTTTGTTAGATGCACTTTCACCTCTTTAAACAGAGCATGACATAAGATTAATAATCTATCAGCAGCATGTAGCGAGCATTGGTATGTACTCTCTCCCTCTCTCTCTCTATCCCTCTCTCTCTCTCTCTCTCTCTCTCTCTGTCTCTCTCTCTCTCTCTCTCTCTCTCCCTGTTTCTCTCCCTCTCTCTCTTTGTTCCTCTTCCTTTCCCTTTTTCACTATCCCTCTCTTTTCTTCTATTCTTCTTCCTCCAGGCTCCACCTCTTCTTTCTCATCATCCTTTCTTTTTTCCATCTCTCTCTCTCTCTTTCTCCCTCTCCCTCTCTGTGACAGTAGTTATGTCACAGAGAGGCTGACTACACAAGCCCTGCTCTTTGATGTCGAGCCCCGCTGAATTAGTGGCTGCTTACACACACACACACACACATACACATGCACACGCACGCACACACACACACACACACGCACACGCACGCACACACGCACACGCATCTGCCTTCAAGCGTGCAGACAGGAACAAATGAGATGTGGGCAAGAAAAGCCCTTGTGCACACACTCAAACACACAATCTTTAACACAGTGCGTGTGTGTGTGTGTGTGTGTGTGTGTGTGATGGCATCTCATTGTAGATACACAAATCACAAAGATTACGGCTGATACACACACACACATAGGTTCACAAAACAACGCAGTGAAAATCTCTCTGTGATCATTTTCTCGTTCTCTTGGCTTCCAACACACACACACACACACAACCAAACATACACACACTTCTTCTCCTTTTCTTTCATGAACATACGTTTGAATTTAAATATCAGGACTTCACAATGGAGGGAGCCCCTACACACACACAAACAGTATGTAGGGCATTCACGAGGATGTATTCAACAATAGAGCCACCATTGAAGAGTCTTCTACCTTTCCTCTCTCTGGTCTTACGGCTTATAAATTAAACTAAACAATTAGTCACAGCAGACACATTTATCTTATGAGTATAATTCAAATATGGAGGAGCAGGTAGCGTCGGGGGTCGAACCCATGTACTTTTGGCAGGGAGGCTATCCTGCCCGGAACCAAAACATGAACAATAATATAGCAACAATAAGGGGAAGGGATTATTGCTCATATGCTACAATAAAAGTAAAACAAAAAACAAAAAAACTACTCTGCAAAACACACCTCCTAGAATCGTGCCATCCAAATGTAATCTCATTAGCATAAAGCCTTCAAGAATTACGTCTCACTTTCTCATGGTGCGTTTTCGCTGCCACATTCGTTGGCCTGTGCCACCAGATTGTGACTCACCTTTGGCCCAGTCTGAACAGGCCTGGGGGTGTGGGTTAGTTCTGGCCGATTCGCAGTGGGTGCCATGCTGTTTTAGGCATGCACACATGCAGCAGAGCGGACCAGGAGAGGACCAGGAGCGGACCAGGAGCGGACCAGGAGAGGACCCACTTTCAATCCGCTCCCATCTTAATCAGTGTTGCATGGTGTGTGTGGGCACTTTGTTTTTCGGCCTGGACTCTGCTTTGTCTGCCTCTGCCTCGTGTTTTTGAAACATTTTTACAGACAAATGGAAATACATTCTAGAAGCAGAAATACACTACAAATAATAATTAAAAAAACTAACATTTTGTGATTGTTTTTTAATGCAAAGAAATTGGTAACTATATATTTTTACTATACATTTATTTTTTATAGCGCTTTTCTCAACACTCCAAGACGCTGTACAGTTTTAGATACAAACAGACAAACCAAAAACAGTCTAAACAGACAATGTTATTTGATAATGGGAATGAGATGAAAATGAGGGAAAAACAGGGAAAGTCTGCTAACCGGAGATCGAAGATGTGAGTTTTGAGGGCCTGTTTGAAGGACGGCAGGGTGCTTGACTGCTTGATGTGTTCGGGGAGGGTGTTCCAGAGGG